>MJUU01074148.1:24325-39230 GCA_002080025.1 Modiolus philippinarum
AATCTTTAAAGGTGGGCCAATAATATCTACAGTACAAGGACTAACCTGTCATGTATAGGGATGGAGCTAATCCAGGTAGGTGTACAATTGTCAGTCTGTGAAGAAATGGACCATAGACAATGTAATCTTCAGTACATTGATAAGCAATTGTAGTAGAGTTGATCTAGATAGGTCCACTGCTTTTATTTTGTAAAAAATGGTCCAAACACAAGATTGTCTCCTGTTCAGGCCAATCTTTAAAGGTGGGCCAATAATATCTACAGTACAAGGACTAACCATTTGTATATAGGGATGGAGCTAATGAAGGTAGGTCCAGAGGTGTAAATCTTTAAAGGTGGGCCAATATTATCTACAGTACAAGGACTAACCAGTTGTGTATAGGGATGGAGCTAATCCAGGTAGGTCCAAAGGTGTAAATCTTTAAAGGTGGGCCAATAATATCTACAGTACAAGGACTAACCATTTGTATATAGGGATGGAGCTAATGCAGGTAGGTCCAGAGGTGTAAATCTTTAAAGGTGGGCCAATATTATCTACAGTACAAGGACTAACCAGTTGTGTATAGGGATTGAGCTAATCCAGGTAGGTCCACAGGTGTAAATCTTTAAAGGTGGACCAATAATATCTACAGTACAAGGACTAACCTGTCATGTATAGGGATGGAGCTAATCCAGGTAGGTGTACAATTGACAGTCTGTGAAGAAATGGACCATAGACAATGTAATCTTCAGTACATTGATAAGCAATTGTAGTAGAGTTGATCTAGATAGGTCCACTGCTTTTAGTTTGTAAAGAAATGGTCCAAACACAAGATTGTCTCCTGTTCAGGCATGCACTAGTGGTTTCTGGGGACTAAGTTTAACTGGATAGGTCCACGGCTGTCAGCATTTAGTTGAAAGGACCAAAAAAAAATATTATTTACAGTAAAGGGCTCAACCAGGGGTCTGTAGAAAAAGAGCTTGTTATGGTAGGCCAATAGTTGGCAGTCTGTAATGAGATGGACCATATACCATGCACATTATCAACGCCTCAGGATATTGAGGAAGCCAGTGATTCATAGGAGAGGAGCTAATTAAGGTAAGTCTGCAGTTGTAAGTCACATATATATTTCTACATAACAGGGATCAACCAATGGTTCGCAAGAATGAAGCAAATTCAGGTAGGTCCAGAGTTGTCATGTTTGAATGAAACAGACTTCATGTTATACCGTATAAGTGGTTATTTTCGCGGGATGCAAATTTCGCGATTTCATTCAAAATTGCAAGACTTAATTTTCGCGGGACTCAAATTTTCGCGATTGCTCCCCATTTAGTGTATATAGACTCATAGGAATTATATTTTGCGGTATGCTATTTTCGCGACTTCAGAATGGTGGCAAATAAAGCGAAAATTAAGTCCTTGCGAAAATAACCACTTATACGGTATTACCTACAGGGACCAACCAATGTTCTATAGTAATGTAGGTAGATCTAGCTTCAATGAATGGGCCTATTTCATATGTAAAGCTTACATAGTCCTTGAGAAATAGGTAAAAGTAGACTCAAATAATCGAACATCAAAGTTCTGTTTGATTATTATTTCAACTCGACAAGAAAGTCAACCAAAATGAATTATATGCTATGTGTAATATAAATGAAATAAGAACAATTGAAAAGATTTGCAGTTCACAAGGTGTTTGTTCTGATGAATTTGATGTACTAGTATTCTATATGAAAATTAGAATAAGATGTGAGATATATTTTGATTTTTTTTAACAAGATACAAATATTTTTGAATTCATATTTTCAGGTTTCCATGAGGGTATTGGGGATACAATGGCCTTGTCTGCAGCCACTCCTAAACACCTCTACACCATAAAACTGTTGGATAAAGTAGAAAAAGATAAAGGTAATATATAAGTATTAAGATTAGGCCACATCAAGTAAATTAGTACATTCACATCTCCTCCTGCCTCCATTTTTTTCATTAGGGCCCTGCCATGAAATGGCGGCGCCCTATAGTAATCAGCCTGTCCGTCCGTCTGTCTGTCCGTCCGTCCGTCAGCGTTTTCTATGTCGTACCATAACTCAAGAATGCCTTTACGGATTTTTATGATTTTTTTACTCAAAGTTGCACTTGACTGAAGGAAGCTCCCTTTCGTTTTTGTTTTTCAAACTTTCAGAAATGAACAGTAATTTGACAGTTTTGTGTCGCCTGCTATAAGCAGAGTCAACACATAGGAATTACTATCCGACGTCTTATCTGGTCGTCATCTGTCCGCTTTGTCGGTTTTTGAATCCGCAACTCCTTCAAAACTGCTAGTCGGATTCCAACCTCAGGATATGGTGTTCACCTAGTGTAGTTGTGCACCTGATACTTAAAATTTTGATTTTATTCCTTTGTGGGATCATAATTGACTGATAGATGTGAAACGTCATATTTCATCCACATTGCCATGAATTACATCTCTTTTCTCTGAATTAATGTTCAATCCATAAACTTTGTAAAATACTTTTTTGTAAAAAGCATGACTAAATACAATTTAGGAAGCTTACACTATTATTTAAATGTTTAATATTTGAACCACATTAAATGCAATTACTTCTTATTTTGGTTTGAAAAAACAAAAAAATAAGAAAGAAATAAAGTGCCCTGTATCCTGTAGAATTAATGACTACAAATTAAATAGCTGGTATTTTAAACTTAGAAATGAATATCTAGAGTTGAAATAACCTTTTAATTGCATCTTCATTACAGAAGCAGAGATAAACTTCCTTCTGAAAGTGTCTTTAGAGAAGATAGCCTTCCTTCCCTTTGGTTACTTAATAGACCAGTGGAGATGGAGTGTGTTTAGTGGGGAGACAACTCCTGATAATTATAACAAGAAGTGGTGGGATTTAAGGTTTGTTGATATTGTAATAATTATTCTATACGAGATTGTGGCTAGTCATGGAATATTTCATGAAAGATGATATAATGAAACAAAAAATCAAGATTACATCAGATCAGAAATTTTATAATCTTTTCTGTATTAAAAAAAAAAGTATTGAACAATTTAAAAATAATGAGACAACTTTAAATTTTTGAACTTTAACTTTATGTTTTCTGACATTTAAAAATAATTATCCCTTGATATAATGTCGATTATTTATAATTAGTCTAGTTATTTTAAGAACTGTCACAGCAGTGTGATATGACTTTTGTTATCAACTGCTTCCAGTTTATATTACATGCTAAATATCTGTATATTAGTCATTTCCCTAATAGATCTTGAACTTAAAGTATTGCTAAAATTACCTTTTTGGAATGAAATTCTAACTTAATGCTATCATAGTTGGAACTTTATCAGAAGCTCTTGGGACTTGAAAACTCTCCCCTCAGGAAATATAACTAAGTATCCAGGTATGTCGCCCTACATACACTGTTTGAAATCTGAATGGCATATAATATGAAGGGGAGACATTAGATTTAGTGGGTTTAATAAATAAGTTTTTTAAAAACAGATGGCATTCAAAGATGTTATGATTTCTTGTTTAACCTTCTTGTTATATAAATACATAGTCATGTTTTTTAAAGGTGTCAGTATCAAGGAATAGCTCCACCTATACCCAGAACTGAAGATGATTTTGATCCTGGTGCAAAATACCACATTCCAGCTAATACACCTTATATCAGGTATAGTATTAAACATGTATCTAACAAAATTTTACAGGAAATGGCATGAGCAATACTGAAATCATTAATTTCCGTTTGATTTCTTCAATTAAGTTAAAAACAAATATGAATGTTATCAGGGTGTCAGTATTTTTTTTATGCCCATGTGAATCAAAGATCCAGGGGCATATTGCTTTTGATCTGTTTGTCTTTTTGTCCTTAAAAACTCTAACATTGGGTATATATTTTGAATGGTAAGTGATAGGGCTTTCATGTTTTGCAAGCATACTCCTTTTGGCAAGACCTTTCAAACAATATCAAAATTTTTGAAATAGTGAACCGTACCTTGGCATGTGATGGACTTTTTTAAAAAAAGAATTATAACTTTAAAATTGGGCATATCTTTTGAATGGTTCATATTTTGCATGTGCATTCCTTGTGGCAAGACCTTTTAATTGGTACCAGAATATTTAACCTTGTGACCTTCACCTTGGCATGTGAGCAACTGCATGAAAATTTAACATTGAGTATATCTTTTGAATAGTAAGTGATAGGGATTTCATATTTTGCATCCTTGTGGAAAGATCTTTTAGTTGGTGCAAGAATATCTGACCTAATATTTTTTGAAGAGGCCAATATCAAGGAATAATAGCTCCACCGAAACCCAGAAATGAAGATGCCCGCTCTATCCTGGCCGCCAGGTGGAAAGATAGTTTTAACATTGGACTCTGTTGGAAAACGCTTTCAAAGACCTTCTCCTCTAAAACTGCTGAGCCAATTGGAACCAACCTTGGTCACAATAGTCCTTAGATGGTCACCTGCAAAAAGGTGTTTTTCAGATCTGTACTTTATTCAAGATGGCCTCCTCCAGCAGTGGATAGTTTTAATATTGGAATCTACAGGAAACACTTTCAAAGATCTTTAACTCTGAAACTGCTGAGCCAGTTGGAACCAAACTTGGCCACAATAGTTCATGGGTGGTCCCCTTAAAAAAGTGTTTTTCAGTTCTTCTCTACCCAAGATGGCAAACATGGGGTAATATAGTTTGAACATTGGACCATATGGGAAAATACATTAAAAAATCTTGTCCTTTGAAACTACTGAGTCAATTCAAACAAAACATGGTCACAATATTCCTTGATAGGTCCCTTGAAAAAAAACGTTTTTCATGTCCAAGTTTTATCCAAGATGGGCACAAGCAGGTAACACAACTTTAACTTTTTACTCTATGGGAAAGACATTCAAAGTTCTTCTCCTCAAAACTGCTAAGCCAATTGGAACCTTACTTGGCTATCATAATCCTTTGATGGTCCCCCCACAAAAAAGGTGTTTTTCAGATCTGCCCTATATTCAAGATGGCTGCTAGCAGGGAACATTGAACCCTACTAAAACACTTTCTTTTCCCATCAAACTACTAGGCCTATTGGAACCATAGTTTATCTTTTGCACTTTAAGATAGACTGTATGTGTAAGTCAGGTTCCAGGTGAGCAATAAAGGGTCATGCAAGCCTCTTGATTAACCACATAAAATTCTTTATGTTTACAGATATTTTGTAAGTTTTGTTGTCCAGTTCCAATTCCATAAAGCTTTGTGTAAAGCTGCTGGACACATTGGACCTCTACATGAGTGTGATATATATGGATCTAAAGCTGCTGGAAAGAAACTAGGGTATGTATAGCACATAATTATGTCACCCCCAGACATAGTCAGGGATGACATGTTGTTATTATACATTTCTTCTTCTGATTATTATTTTTATACTGTACTTATTGTTCCAATGTTCAAATATATTGGAACCTCCAAAAACCACCCTCCATCACGGCCAAAGAAATTGGCCAATTTTAGATGTTCCAATTTTCAGAGGTTCTGAAATCCGACTTTTTCAATTTGAACTCTAACGGAAGTGTAACATATGATTTATATTGTGGGTTATCCGTTCAAATACAGTTATTTATCAAAGAAGATTGCTAGAGATATGTGACATTTTGAATATATATTTGGTCAATTTAATTGTCTGCAAAAAAGGTTGTTTGGTTCTCAGAGTTGAATTTTAAAATAAAATATATGTTTGGTCCAATCTATTTGTAGGGGCTTGTTTTCAGAGGTAATTTTAATATGTATATATAATGGTTCAGAGTTCAGAGTCAGTTCTTTTAGTTGCCATAGTTAAGCATTGGTCAATAGTGAACAAATTCAAACATCTGCATCAGAACAAATGGATTACACCTACCATAGTTTATCCCGTTAGGTGTCACCACTCTACTACCAGGTTTTGTTCTGTGCCATCATAAGGCAGGGAAAATTTGCACAACACTGAACAATTTTTGAACATGCGTAAAATACCACTTTTACAGTGAACTTCCCGATAGTGCAGCCGCCACACCAGAAATACCTGTATTTAACACAGAGATATTTTGTTTAAAGTTTTCATTGAAATTTCAGCGATATGTTAAAAATGGGTTCATCTAAACCATGGTCAGAGGCAATGGAGGTACTAACAGGACAGCAGAAAATGGATGCCAGTGCTCTGATTGATTACTTCAAACCACTTGTTGATTGGTTGAAAGAGGAAAACAAAAACAAAGGTTATACTGTTGGCTGGGAGGAGAATTGCCCTTCAAGTGCACCTCCAAGTCAAATGAAATCAGAACTTGACCATGCCAAGAAATGGTTACGTGAATATAATACTGCAGCAGAACAGGCTCTGTATACAGAGTATGAAGCTGAGTGGGCTTATGCATCAAATATAACTGATGAAAATCAAAACAAACAGGTCAGTGTGTTATACATTTTGGTTTTACCAGAAGCTACTGGTGATGAGAACATCGAGATATAGTATTGCTGCATTCTACTAGTTGTCAAGGTTTCAGTTTTTATACCCGATGTATGGGATACTTTCAGTCGTGTGTCTGTCTGTCTATCCCTCCCCTGAAGGTTCAAAACTTATAACTTGTGACAATCTTCAAACTTGGTATGTAAGTTGTTTACCACAAAACTTAGGCCAAGTTTGATTTGGAGTTCAGATGTCCAAAAATTTATGCCTGTGAAACATTTGTGAAACATGGCAGGGTTAACATGTTATGCACCTTACTATTTTTATATCTTAAATAAAAGTCATAAAAAAAAAATCATCTCTTGTCCTGGTTGCATCCTAGACTTGAGTTGAGGTATATATATTTTGCATTTTCCTAAGTTTTGATTAACCCTGGTACATCTTTTACTACAGGTAGAATAAAATGTACATACATTTAAGACAATATCATATATTGTAGGATCTAATTGTAGATTATATTGTCAAAAGTTGATATGGAGCAGGAAAACTAGTATTTGCAATTGTAAAAGCTTTTATCACTAATTTTCTTCTTTTTCAATTGTTTCCAAGCGATGATAAATCTATTATCACTGCACTGCACATATTATGGCCAGTCTCTATGAAACATTAGCAACAGCACAAGATATGTGGTATGTAGCAATACACAATTGTACTTTCAAATTGCTTTTCCTTCGAACCTTAAATTAAAAAATTAAACGTTGCTGAATGAGAATTTAAGTTAGAAATATCATTACATTAGAATTCTACATTGTCATTTCAGATTGAAGCCAGACTTGTTTTAGCTGAGTTTAAAAAGGAAGCAGCCCACAATGCATCAATGTTCCACTGGCAGGGGTATAATGACGAGTTTGTAAAAAGACAGTTCAAGAAATTAGTGGATATAGGTACTGATGGTTTATCTGATGAAAATAAACTCAAAGAGGTCAGTATATGATCACTTAAATCCTTAGAGCTTTAGATTACAATGAAGCAGGTGAAAAAAAGTAATGAAATTACAGTTAAACCTGTGTAAACAGGTCACCCTCGGGACCATGAAAATACTCCGGTATACACAGTGAGCTGGTTTGGTCAGGTTTTGATCACAAACAGGAAGTGACTTGTAAATCGTTACAGAAGACAAATAATGGTTGTAATAGCTGAATGCATGCACAAAAGTAATGATAAATTGGAAAAAATTGTTTTATTAAAGGCATTGAATATACATGTATAAACACTTAAAGGCTGAATAGTTTGGTTAAAAGTACTTTTCAAGGGTCCCTTGCTTATTTTTTCAACCTTTTAGAACGAATAACACTGTCCCCTGTCATTGATTTCATAGGCATGAGGTATTGTAAATAACGGTCATCCTTAGCATTTGAAAAGTTAATCATATGTTTAATTTTTACAAGCATATCCTCTGTGATTAATCCGACCCAATAATGTCAAGGTATTCAGTTTTCTAGATTTTGTCTGCGTCACTTTCACTCGACTCCCCCTTTTCGTCACGCTGTTTAAACTGTTCAACAATAGAGTTTTCCCAATTACCTTCGAAAGTTTCCTCGACTGGTAAACTGTCTTCAATATTGTCCATTTTGTTGAATGCCACAATTTTGGAACCATCAGAATTTTGTCAAATTACTTGCAAAGGGTCAAGTAAAGGAATGTCATCATCGTTATCATCAGGGCTTTCTTGTGTATTTATATCCACGGGGTTCACTATTGGGAAAGCTGCGTCATGGAAACATGACTGAATTGTTGTATCCTTAGTTTCATCCCACTATTTCGATATCCAGTTGTTGCATCTAACAAACTTACATACTTAGTAAGAGAAGCAGTGTTTGTACACGAATCAATTTTAGTAATGACGTTTTTTATCATGTTCTTTCTGTATCGGGCTTTGAAAGCACATATGATTCCAAGGTCTAAAGGTTGGAGCTTTGATGACGTATTAAGAGGTAAAATATTTTACGAAAGGATATGGAGTAAATGAACATGAGACCATAACACATATGTTAACTCCAACTGCAATAATTTTAATGAGCTGTATGGCCATTTCCGAAATTTATTCCTCATCAGCAGCACTAGAACCCAAACAAAGGAAATCCATAATTTCAAAAAATGTTAAAATGCATAAAACCAAACGAAATTCGAATAATCAATAATATCAAATATAGCTAAGGACAAAACTACGATGGTGGGAGTTAATCCTTCGGTTTTAGAATTTACATAAATTTAGATAATGGTAATTGAACAAAGTGTACACATGAGGTATTATCTCATGTACGACAGTGAGGGAACTCAATTTTTTTCACACTCGCCAGTTTGGCGAGTGTAGTTTACTTACAGCTCGCCAAACTCCCTTTACACACGCCAAATTTTGCAGTTTATCAAGTGGGTTAAACTCAGCAAAAGGTCCCATTTGACTAAAAGGAGAATAAGTATAGTAAAAAAATCATCCCATGCTTTTATCAGCTCAAATTTGGTAATATGAAATCAATTGGATGGTGTTCCAAAATCAAATATGATCAAATATAAAATGTCCTCTGGAACGTAAATAATGCACAATGTCTACTTCAACAAAAACTTCTGATTTAATCTTGGTTGCCTTTTATCACAGTTTCACAGGTAAAACATTGACATGTTATAAATATCGAAATTCACGCTATATTTAGACAGTAGCCACATGGTTTCCATCAACGCTAGAAATCGAAAGTATCTTTTCTTCGATCTGCGCATGACAATTTCAAAGGGAGAATAATACAATAGGCTTGTTGCAAATCCAACCAGTGACGTCACAAAATCAATTTTTTGGATGGCAAAATTGTGTTTCAGCAATAAATTGCATTGTATAGCAATGGGACAGAATTTTATTTTTTTAAAAACTTTTTACATACCAGTCCGATTTTGGATCTGTAAAATGTATAATGAACTTCGAGATTTTCATATTTTTTCTACCGATTTACTTTTTCTAAATTTCCTCTGAATAATTTGAAATGTGTATTTCAAATATTTGGAAATTGTGAAAAATTTGAATACTTTACAAATATGTCAATTGGATCAAATAAAAATAATCAAATATCGAAAAATTTTATATCATGTTAAATTGTAAAATTTCTTCAATTCAGATCAAAAGAAATTATCAAATTACCTTTAAAAACAAAACCATACGAGTTAATTGAAAATGACATTTTTATGACCCTAATCAATGGTTACGATTTCTTGCCAGCCAAAAGGCTCCACAGGTAAAAATTTCGAGGTTGTGACGTCATGGCGAATAACCCTATTGTGAATAAATTAAGATAATAATATTTTGATTGGCTAATTAAAATAGACTATTCAAGACTATTGCTTGATGGATTGATTAACAAATTTGGTCCCAGGAGAAGGGTGGTTTCATTGATTTTTTGAACGACCCAAAAAATGCTTTACCTGACATATCTCATGACAGGCAACTTGCCTCAAAAGTTCCACTCGCCAAACTGGCGAGTATGGAGTTCTTGGCACTCGCCAAATGAAAATGTTACTCACTTTTGGCGAGTTGGCGAGTGGCGAGTTCCCACACTGTACCAGTACACCATATCTAAGAAAAATAAAGAGCATACATCTCTACCACAGGGAATTGTTTTACCAACTCCAAACTGCAATAAAAGACAAACTCCTGTATTAAATATTTTACAAAAGGATATGGAGTAAATGAACATAAGACCATAATACATATGTTAACTCCAACTGCAATAATTTTAATGAGCTGTATGGCCATTTTGGAAATTTATTCCTCATCAGCAGCTCTAGAACCCAAACAAAGGAAATCCATAATTTCAAAAAATGTTAAAATGCATAAAACCAAACGAAATCGGAATAATCAGTAATATCAAATATAGCTAAGGACAAAACTACGATGGTGGGAGTTAATCCTTCAGTTTTAAAAATTTACATAAATTTAGATAATAGTAATTGAACAAAGTGTACACATGAGGTATTATCTCATGTACGAGTACACCATATCTAAGAAAGATAAAGAACATACATCTCTACCACAGGGAATTGTTTTACCAACTCCACACTGCAATAAAAGACAAACTCCTGTATTAAATATTTTACGAAAGGATATGGAGTAAATGAACATGAGACCATAACACATATGTTAACTCCAACTGCAATAATTTTAATGAGCTGTATGGCCATTTCGGAAATTTATTCCTCATCAGCAGCACTAGAACCCAAACAAAGGAAATCCATAATTTCAAAAAATGTTTTAATTGCATAAAACCAAACGAAATCCGAATAATCAGTAATATCAAATATAGCTAAGGACAAAACTACGATGGTGGGAGTTAATCCTTCGGTTTTAGAATTTACATAAATTTAGATAATAGTAATTTAACAAAGTGTACACATGAGGTATTATCTCATGTACAAGTCCAAGTACAAGTAAAAATTTAAGCTGAATGCTACTAAGGGAGAAAGTGCTGGAATGAGAAGTTGCATTGTCAAGAAACAACAAAATTTTACGATATTTTAGCTTCATTTGTTTATTTTTTTAATCCACTCATTGAAAATGAATTCAGTCATCCAAGCTTTTTAGCTCACCTGGCTATGCCAGGGTGAGCTTTTGTCATCACTATTCGTCCGTTGTCTGTCTGTCCATCCGTCAACAATTTCAAAAATCTTCTCCTCTGAAACCGCTGGGCCAAATGTTACCAAACTTGACTTGAATCATCACCAGGGTATGGCTTCTCAAAATTGTGTTCGATTAGTGCGCTGGTCAAACAACATGGCCACCATTGCTAAAAATAGAACATAGGGGTAAATTGCAGTTTTTGGCTAATAACTCGAAAACCGTTACAGATATAAAAAGTCTGACATGTGGGAAAAATGATCAGCATGATGAGATCTACCCACTGTGCAATTTTGAAGAAAATCTGAAAACCCATCTCGGAGCTATAGCCCTTTTCCCGTTAAATTTTCAAAATTTTTGCATTTTTTATTTCAAAAAGTGTAGCAGATAGAGGTCAAGTGTAAATTGCAAAAAATGTTCAGCATATCAAGATCTACCCATCATGAAATTTTGAACAAAATCCAAAAACCCTTGTAGAAGTTATTGCCCTGTTTTCACAGAATTTTAAAAATTTTTGTTTTTTTTCGTCTTTTATTTCCAAAACTATAGAAGATGAAGGTAAGTGTAAATTAATAAAATGTTTGCCATGCTGTGGCAACTTCAAAACTGTCGTTGAAAATTGTTCATTGACCGCCATTTTCAAAATGGCCGCCAAAAAAAGGCGGGAAAATTCAACATTGTCCGACTTCAATAAAATTTGGTTTCCAAATAGATATTAATGTTGCAACTTTATAACCAGTGTTGAAAATTGTTTGTTGACCACCATTTTTAAAATGGCTGCCAAAAAAGGCGGGAAAATTCAACATTGTCTGATTTCAATGAAATTTGATTTCCAAATAGATATTGATGTTGCGTCTTCAAAACCGATTTTGAAAATTGTTCGTTGACCGCCATTTTGAAAATGGCTGCCAAAAAGGTGGGAAAATTCAACATTGTCCGATTTCAATGAAATTTGATTTCCAAATAGATATTGATGTTTCCACTTCAAAACCGATGTTAAAAATTGTTTGTTGACTGCCATTTACAAAATGACGTCTCGACTTCAAAACTGGTGTCGAAAGTGGTCCTTAGCAAGAACATTTTTTGTCAAAAAAGCCTATTACAAAGAAATATAATAAAACATGATCAGACTTTAAAAACAGTTCAAGATATTGGAGGTGTTTTGAGAAACTGAAGATCAGCTGTATAACTTACATTGTTACCTTGATTGTGGCAACTGAAAGCCAGGTGAGCAATACAGGCTCCTGGGAGCCTCTGCTTTGGAGTTCCCTCCATATTTACAAAACATTTGATTTACAACTCAATGACATCTAATGGTTATAAAAACTGATCACTAATTACTTTCTCTTTCTAAATACCTGAATTGCAATGTAATTACCTTTGATTACCTGTAGGGTACCTTTTGGTTCATTAGACATTATGTAATCAATAGATATGTTTTATAAATAACACTGTGTAAACAGGTAAACTATAAAGTGATTTAGAGTATTTGGACTGTATACGTTGGAATATGTTGGTGATTGACTTGTACGTGTCTTCTTATAAAATTTTAGTTTCTTGATACTTGGGTTATTGGATGTGGTTTGTTTCCATTGATTTATCCACTTTTTACCCTTTTGGGGCCATTTAGGGCTTGCTATATGGTGTGAGGTTCCTCACTGTGTTGAAGACCGTACGGTGGCCCTAGATGCTTTGTTTTGGGTCGTTTTAACCTGGATATGGGATGTTGTCTCCTTGACATTTACCCCATTTCCTTTCTTTTTCACGTTGATTGGAATTCGGAATGGGCAGGGTCTGGTTTATAAGGGGCTTTACATAAAAAAGTAATAAGAGGAAGATTTTGGGACTTTAAAAATCGGCCTGTTTTGACAGGAATCTGGTTAAGTCAGTGTCGGTTTCTTTCAGGTTTTTGTCTCGCCCACAAAGGCGCGGAAAGCAAGACATATGCGAACAAAGTATGAAGGCGACTGTGGTGTAAACTTTCATGTTAAGTTTTTGTGATTAGGTCATTTTCTCAGTAACTATAAATGGTAGGCTATTTGGTATATAGGTTGGTCTTGAGTAGTACATGACAGTCTGCTATATGGTTTTGTCTGTGACCTCAATTTCAAACTCCAATGAACATGTTAAGTTTTTGTGCTTAGTTTAGTTTCAGTAACTATAAGTGGTAGGTCAAAAATATTTGGTATGTAGGTTGGTCTTAAGTAGTACATGACAGTCTGTCATATGGCTTTTGTCCTTGATCTCAATTTCACGGTCGAGTGAGCATGTTAAGTTTTTGTGATTAGGTAATTTTCTCAGTAACTATAAGTGATAGGTCAATGATATTTGGTATATAGGTTGGTCTTGAGTAGTACATGACAGTCTGTTATATGGTTTTTATACGCCTGTCTAATGACGGACGTATTATGGTATACCAATGTCCGATTGTCCGTCCGTCCGTCCGTCTGTCCGTCTGTCCGTCCGTTCGTTTTATATGTCGTGCTCTAACTTGATAACCATACGGCCAATTCACTTCAAACTTTGCAGAGGTATTAGGTATGATGACCTCATAATCTGTATACTTTTTCGGGAAAATTCGATTTTTCTTGTAGGAGTTATAGGACATTATTCGTCAATTTTAAGGCAATTTTTTACATGTCGCGCTCTAAGTGGACAACCCTTTGGTCAGTTCACTTCAAACTTTGTAGAGGTATTGGGTATGATAGACTCATGATCTGTATACTTTTTCAGGAAAATTCAATTTTTCTTGTAGGAGTTATGGGACTTTATTCGTCAATTTTAAGGCAATTTTTTACATGTCGCGCTCTAAGTGGACAACCCTTTGGTCAATTCACTTCAAACTTTGTAGAGGTATTGGGTATGATAGACTCATGATCTGTATACTTTTTCGGGAAAATTCAGTTTTTTTTGTAGGAGTTATGGGACTTTAATTATCAATTTTAAGGCAATTTTTTACATGTCATGCTCTAACTTCACATTTCTTTGACCAATTCACTTCAAACTGTGTAAAGATATTTGGTATGATGGCTATATGATCTGTATACTTTTTCTTAAATTTTGATTTTTATACGACCGCAAAAATTTTGCGGTCGTATATTGGTATGGTGTTGGCGTCGGCGGCGTCCGCGTCCGCTTCGGCGTCTGCGTCTGTGGACAGCATAACTTTGCTTCTAGTGGATGGATCATTATGAAATTTTAATATGATGTATCTTGGCACACGCGTAAACAGAGGTTTTAATTTTGAGTTGGTGGCCCCACCCTTTTTAGAAAAAGGGGCCAAAAAGGGGTGAAATTGGGTGTTTTTACATTTTTGACTGTAGAATCTTTATTATACGACCGCAAAAATTTTTGCGGTCGTATAATGGTATGGTGCTGTCGTCGTCGTCGTCGTCGTCGTCGTCGTTGTCGTTGTCATCGTTGACCAATCCTTATGACATTTTAACACAATGTTCCTTGGCATAAAAGGAAGGCTTGGCTTAGTTTTGGTCATTGTGGCCCCACCCGTTTTTAAAAAAGGGGCCAAAAAGGGTTAAATTTGATGTTTTCGTATATTTTGACTGTAGAATCTTTATTATTTATCGGATTTTGATGGGGTTTCTTTCAGTGTCCTCCTGAGGAAATTTCCAATCAGTAGTATGGCAACGGATTTCACGTGGCGTGTACCGTTCACGAGATAAATGGGGCCCAAAAGGTGCAAATTTCAAAAATTTTAATTTTTTTATTATTAGTCCGATTTTGATGCAGTTTTTTGCATTGGATTCCTTATGAAAAATTAACATAGCGCTGCACCATTAGATTTTTGATAACTTGTTTCTTTTCCAAGCTATGAGGGGCCCAA
>MJUU01074148.1:41320-71048 GCA_002080025.1 Modiolus philippinarum
TGAGGGCAATTTTTGAAAAACTTTAACCTTGCTTATAGAATTTGGTTGCTTAGTGGTAGCGTGTTCATATTTAGTATGTGGCTTTCTTGTGATGAGAGCTTTCTAATGGTGCCATATTTGTAGACATTATGACCTCGACCTTGCCCTGAGGGCAATTTAAAAAAAAAATATAACAGTGTTACTAGAATGTTTAAATTTAGTGGTAAGGTGTTCAATTTCAACATATGACTTCCTTATGATGGTAGCTTTCTGATGGCACCATATTTTTAGACATTTTGACCTTGACTTTGTCCTTAGGACAAGTTTTTAAAAAACTTCAACCTTGCTTCTAGAAGTTAGTTGTTTAGTTATAGGGTGTTTATATTTTGTTCATGACTTCCCTATGGTGAGAGCTTTCTGGTAGTACTATAGTTGTAGACATTTTGACCTTAACATTGCCCTGGGGCAGTTTTTAAAAAAAAAAATTTGAACCCTGTTTATAGAAGTTCGTCTTTTAGTGATAGAGAGATCCTGTTTGACATGTGGCTTTCTTATATCGCTTTTAAAGTATTTATCACGCAAATGTATAACCTTCAAATTAATTGTGCATTGCGGTTACTGTAATCCCCGGCGAGCTATGTTGTCTTCTGACAATTCTTGTTCTAAATATGTCATATCTTTATTTTTCATCAGATTTCGATGGATTTTTTCTTTGAATTTCTATGGATGTAAAGTTTTAGTTGATAGTACATATTTTGCATAGCTCTTATGGTTTTTTATCAGTAAGTAATCAAAAGGGTTGATTTTTTTCCCTATTTTGTTTCTAGCTAATAACTGTGTCTAGCTTCTTTTTGTGTCCATCTAATTATTGTGTCAAGCTCTTTACTGTGTCCACATTCACTTTAAAAATTTCAGTGGTCGACATGCTGCGGTCGTATCATGCTGTGCTCAGCGTAGCCCTTTATTCTTGCAAGAGTTATGGAACTTTATTCATGAATTCTAAGGCAATTTTTCACATGTTGTGTTCTAACTTGACGACCCTATGGCAAGTTCACTTCAAACTTTGTAAAGGTATTGGATATGATGGTTTTATGGTCTGTATACTTTTTCGTGAAATTCAGATTTTTCTTGCAAGAGTAATGGGACTTTATTTTTCAAATTTAAGACAATTTTATACATAACGCACTCTAACTGATTAATATTTTGATCAGCTGACTTCAAACTTTGCCGATTGATTTATTAAAGAGATCTCATGCTTTATCGGGCAGTTATATGTGCATTCTAAATTGAGAACCACATTCTTGAATCACTTGAAGGGGTGACGACGGGCGTATCATGCGACTTGGCACAGCTGTTTATTGTCTCTGACCTCAATTTCACAGTCCAATGAACTTGTTAATTTTTTGTGCTTAGTTTAGTTTCTCAGTAACTATAAGTGGTAGGTCATTGATATTTGGTATGTAGGTTGGTCTTATATAGTACAGTACAGTCTGTCATATGACTTTTGTCCCTGACCTCAATGTCTAGTGAGCATGTTAAGTTTTAGTGATTAGGTTATTTTCTCAGTAACTGGGTTGTGGTAGGTCAATGATATTTGGTATATAGGTTGGTCTTGGGTAGTACATGACAGTCTGATATGTTAAGTTTCCCAGTATCTATTAATGTAAGGACAATAATATTTGGTATTTGGGTTTGTCACAGCCTGCTGTTTGGCTTAAACCCTTGACCTCATTTTCATGGTCTAATAAACATGTTTGGTTTTTCAGTATCTATCAGTGGTCACTCATATTTTCGTTTTTGGTGATTCATGACAGTCTGCTCTATTGCTTTTATCACTTACCCTGAATTCACAGTTTAGCGATTATGTTTAGTTTTCTGATTTAGTCAGTTTGAGAATTCACATCAATTTTGCGACCATGAAGGGACGGGCGAGACATCAATTTGGGTCCACACTTGTACTGTATAGCAATACTACTGGCTGAGTACCCTATCTCACCACTTACCATTTCTACAAAAAGTTTGTAGATTTTTCTGTAAAGGTTTTGTTTCCTGTAAAGTGACATACCTGTTTTTTTTTATAACATACAATAACTGAACCTTTTAAGTAAGCAGAAAAGTTGTGGATGGCAAGATTGGGTACCTGGCCAGAATATATACCAGTATTGATTCTATATTCAATACTATATTCTATATTCTATAGAGTTTTGCCAAGTTTTAGATGTATATTATATGTAAAAGAACATGTATTTTATCATTATTTAGGAAAATATTTGATGTTATGACCAATCTTTGTATTCTCTAATCTTAATCTAATATCAAAACTTATAACATATGATGGTCTTTGTATCAGAAAGTGTGTAAAGAGCTTCATGGTCTTGGTTTAGAATGTTATACCATTGACAGCTTCTCTCAACCGAGTTTTTTGTGATTTTTTGTTGGTGAAATATGCTAATTTGCTCTTGTATTTTACAAAAAATTATGTGAGATTCTTGGATGATATGGCTGTTTCCTAACTTTAATTTTTGTTCAAGTAACATCTATGTCAAACAATAAGATGTGTTATATTTTTCAGTTAAACAGTTTACAGTCTGATATTGAGGGTATCTATGGTAAAGGAAAAGTTTGTCTACCAAACAAAGGATGTCTCTCTTTAGAACCAGGTGAGGTTTCAAACACTATGTAAATATATAAGTCACATGTTATTTTCATTTGTATTGTTGAAAAGTACCTCTCAGTATTAGACCTTGTATTTATCTGATTTTATCAAAGTGAAAGAAAAAAATATCAAAACCTTTGAATAGTTCTAATTACTGAAAAAGCTTTCTTGAGATATTTCGCTATGTATTCTGAAATTTGAGATTTATGCCCCGCTATGATAGTATGTCCGTTTGTCCCTCTGTCTGTACATCTTTTTGTCCTAAGTTAGGTTTTCCTACAAGTTAAAAGTTCTTTTCTGTGAAGTATATACATTGTACATTGTATACTATTAAACTTATTGTAAATACACCATAGGGTATGCTTAAATAAAAATCATAATGAAAATACACCTATGCAACCAACTTCATACTTCACTGATCATGGAAAAGAGGAGGAATAGTAGTAGGTTTACCAAAAGATTTAAGTTTCCTTTCTGTGAAAGCTGTATGCTATTATCATTGAAGATAGATAAATAAACATTAGGGTATCATAGTTGTCAACCTCCAATGGCCCAAAATCTGGTCATGACCTGCATTGGATGGTAAAAAAATCTGGTCATAACACGTGACAAACTTTTTTCATCCCAGTTATTCTATTATAAAAGTGTGACAAACTTTTTTCAACCTAATTATTTACTTATCAAGCAATTATTTACAGACTTAAATACTCACTTACTACTTACTTATAAACAACAGACATAATAGTCAAAATGCAAGTCCATTGAATACCTTAGGCCTTGTTATGCCTTTGCTGATTAAGATTTTTACTTGGACCAAAACTGGGCATAATGTGTCAATTTTAATTCTGACCTGAAATCGTTGTGGATACGAAGTCTTGTAACTAATGAAAAAGTTCTTTCACTGTCTGAATTACTAATCACCAGGTTTCTTGATTTTACCCAACTGTCCATTCAAACTTTATTTCCACGAACACTTGTAAAGACTTTCCGTTTTTTGTGGGTTTGTTGAAAACATTGTTGGTCCAGAAATGGATCTTTTCCATTGAGTGGAAGACATTCCTAGTGCACTTAATGGGTTTTGTTGTTAAAAAGGCTTAATAAACTCTCTAACGCCTCAATCATAACCCAAAAAGACAGAATTCCAAGCCAATAGAGTAAATAAAAACAAAACCAGAGATGTAAATACGAACATTAATACACAAAAGAAACGTTACCGGAAATCAAATCTGGTGAAGACGGGTGACGACTTTGATTCTCGGGTTACTTAATAAAAACCCAATCTGGTTACTACACCTCATTGGTTGACAAGTGAAAATATCTGGTCACACTCAACGAAATTGGGTTACTTGACAGCTATGCAGGTATGATATTCTGCATCATATTTAAAAAATATATCCCTGGCACAAACATCATGCTTTACTGATCACAAAATATAGCATTATTCAAAACAGTTGCATATGATGGGGCCCTGTGTCTGTAGACACATGTTCTTCTTTCATTATTGAATCTATTTGAAAGATTAATGATATTAAGTCTCAGCTAGTCTGCAGGTTTTTCAAAGAAATGAAAAAATGTAATTATACCCCCTGCAAACAAAGTTTGGGGGGAGGGGGTATATAGGAATTACCCTGTCTGTCTGTCCGTCTGTCCGTCTGTCCACACTTCTCGTAAGCGCAACTCCTCTTAAACCACTTGAAGGATTTTGATGAAACTTTACACAAAGGAAGTACACTATATGGAGATGTGCATAAAGGAATATAATTATTGTCTGAAACCAGGAAGTGGAGATAATCCGACTTTGACTTTTCGTTGATTCCCTATTTATGGGTTTCCTCATAAGCGCAACTCCTCATAAACCACTTGAAGGATTTTGATGAAACTTTACACAAAGGAAGGACACTATGAGGAAATATAATTATTGTCCAAAACCAGGAAGGGGAGATAATTAGACTGACTTTTCGTTGATTCCCCATGTATGGGTTACCTCGTAAGCGCAACTCCTCTTAAACCACTAGAAGGAATTTAATAAAACTTTACACAAAGTGAGAACACTATATGGAGATGTGCATGAAGTAATATAATTATTGTCAGAAACCAGGAATGGGAGATAATCGGACTTTGAGTTTTCATTGATTCCCTATGTATGGGTTACCTCGTATGCACAACTCCTCTAAATCCACTTGAAGGATTTTGATGAAACTTTAGACAAAGGAAGAACACTATATGTAGTTGTGTAAAAATATCAAATAGGCTGAAAAAAGGTGAATTTTATATTTGTCTGATTTAGACAGTGTTTTCATTGGAACCCTTGTGAAAAGTTCTTTCTTGAAGATTATATCATTGTGTCCGTACTTGTATTGTGTCCACACTTGTACTGTGTCCACACCTGTATTGTGTCCACACCAACTTAATTTTGCACTTACCATATCGATTCAGGGTTCAATGAGCGGGGGGTATATTTGGCTGCCATTTGGCGACAGCTTTTGTTAATATGTAACTTCTGTATTCTTTGAATTTGAGAGCTTATCAACTCATTATCTCCTTTCATTTTTAGCTCACCTGGCTATGCCAGGTTGAGCTTTTGCCATCACTTGGCGTCCATCATCCGTCCGTCGTCTGTCTGTCTGTCTGTAGTAAACTTTTCATTCAAAGATCTTCTCCTCTGAAACCACTGGGCCAATTGGAAGCAAACTTAGTCACAATAGTCCTTGGGTGGTCCCCTTTAAAAAATATATCCAGCAGGTCCGTACCTAATCCAAGATTTCCGCCAGCGGGGAACACAGTTTTAACATTGGACCCTATGGGAAAGACATTCAAAGATCTTCTTCTCAGAAACTACTAGTCAAATTATAACCAAACTTAGTCACAATGGTCCTTAGATGGTCCCTTCCAAAAAAGGTATCCGGCAGGTCCGTACCTCATCCAAGATGGCCGCCAGCGGGGAACATAGTTTTTACATTGGACCCTATGGAAAATGGATTCAAAGATCTTCTTCTCAGAGACTACCAGTCCAATTATAATTAAACTTAGTCACAATGGTCCTAATTTGGTCCCTTCTGAAAAAGTTATCCGGCAGGTCCGTACCTACACCAAGATGGCCGCCAGCGGGGAACATAGTTTTAACATTGGACCTAAGAGAAAGACATTCAAAGATCTTCTTCTCAGGAACTACCAGTCCAATTATAACCAAACTTAGTCACAATGGTCCTTAGATGGTCCCTTCCAAAAAAGGTATCCGGCAGGTCCGTACCTCATCCAAGATGGCCGCTAGCGGGGAACATAGTTTTTACATTGGACCCTATGGAAAAGGCATTCAAAGATCTTCTTGTCAGAAACTACCAGTCCAATTATAATTAAACTTAGTCACAATGGTCCTTAGATGGTCCCTTCTGAAAAAGTTATCCGGCAGGTCCATACCTAAACCAAGATGGCCGCCAGCAGGGAACATAGTTTTCACAAATTGGACTCTATGGAAAAGGCATTCAAAGATCTTCTTCTCAGAGACTACCAGTCCAATTATAACCAAACTTAGTCACAATGGCCCTTACATGGTCCCTTCCTAAAAAGGTATCTGGCAGCACCATATCTCATCCAAGATGGCTGCCAGCGGGAACATAGTTTTAACATTGGACCCTATGGAATATACATTCAAAGATCCTCTTCTCAGAAACTACTAGTCCAATTAGAACCAAACTAAGCCACAATGGTCCCACAGTGGTGCTTAGGTGGTCCCATCCAAAAAATGTATCTGGCAGGTTTGTACCTCATCCAAGATGGCCACCATCTGGAACAAAGTTTTTACATTGGCCTTATTGAATTTAAGGGGAACCTCTGCCCAATTTGAATTGTGGTCTGAATGTTTTAATTTCAGCAATATGTATTACCTTGATTATAAGGGGAACCCCTGCCCAAATTGTTTTTGAATAGTGTTCTGTTATGGGTTGTAATGGGTGGTGGATCTTTGGGTTGCCATGGAAACCAAACAAGAATACTGTAATTTAAGAAAAAAAAGTATTCTACTAAATTTTATGTTTTGTTTTTCCTATTGGAAATGCCTTTTATCAAGTCAGCCCATGGTCCAGGTTAGCGATACAGGCTCTTGAGAGCCTCTTGTTACAGATTTGTATGAATTGATGGCTAATTCTGATAATTATGATGAACTGTTGAATATATGGAGAGGATGGAGAGATGCTACTGGGAAGAAAATGAAAGACAAATATGCACAGTTTGTAGAACTCAGTAATGAAGGAATTAGGGATCTAGGTAAACTAAAGACTTGTTTTTGAAATTTACATCAGTAAAATTTTTTTGCTATTCTGAGATAGACAAAATGAACATTTACACCAAATACACAAAAAATACACAAGCAAAAAATGTGCTACTTATGGTCTCATAACTGTCGGTACCCATAGGAAATTTAATTCAACTATTCACAGATGTATGTTATTTCACAACCACAAGGCCTGCCTGTACAGGAGTTTTTCATCTAGTCTTGTGGTAGGTCGTAGACTAACAAGAAAAAAATTATGTTCCCCTGTTTGAAATTACAAAAACAGGATAACAGTAAACACCTACAATGGCCGGGAACTACAATCACATGCCACTAGAAAAACAATAATGAAGACAAGAGACAAACATAAATAAAGATAGAATTTTGGGATAGCCGGACTTGGTACCGGCACCAACAAAAGCCAGTGGTAGGGTTAAACCCTGATGTCATGATATCTTGAAATAAGATACATTTTGATTTTATATTAAGTTTGGATGATAAAACATAATTAATGGGATATTAAAATAATTTTGAGTAAAACTGGAAAAGTATGATGTTTTTTCCTGTCATTTCATTTTGAATGAGACATGAAAGTTGTCAGAGACTTTTCTTGTGTATTGGACTTATTAATATACCATTCATTGATAATTGATCAATTGATTTACAAAACAGTACCTTGATATACATCTATTATCAGTTAAGATTAGATGTACTATCATTCTATACTAATTATTTTTATTTTTATGCCCCGCCCACGAATGTGGAAGGGGCATATAGTGTTACCCTTGTCCATTTGTCCGTACGTCCGGTTAAGTTCTCCATTTAAGTCCATTTATCAGAAACTGTAAGAGGTAGAACAATAATAGTAGGCCAGTAGGTAGATATTTGATAGTACTACAGAGTTCACTAGGTAGTTTGACTCTGTGACCTACATTTCATGCTTGAGTGACTCTGGTTAAGTTTTGTGTTAAAGTCCATTTCTCAACAACTACACATTATAGAACAATGATGTTTCATCAAATTGATTCCCTTGATGAGTACTACCCAAATCATTGAGAATTAGGTGACTTTGACCTACATTTTACGCTTCAGTGACTTTGGTTAAGTTTTGTGTTTAAGTCCATTTCTCAATACTACACATTAAAGGACAATGATATTTCATCCAATTAATTGCCTTGATGAGTACTGTCCAAATCATTGACAATTAGGTGGCTTTGACCTACATTTTACGCTTCAGTGACTTTGCTTAAGTTTTGTGTTAAAGTCCATTTCTCAACAACTACACATTATAGGACAATAATATTTCATCAAATTAATTGCCTTGACAAGTACTACCCAAATCATTGACAATTAGGTGGCTTTGACCTACATTTTACGCTTCGGTGAATTTGGTTAAGTTTTGCCTTCAAGTCCATTTCTCAACAACTACACATTATAGGACAATGATATTTCATCAAATTGATTGCCTTGATGAGTACTACCCAAATCATTGACAATTAGATGGCTTTGACCTACATTTTACGCTTCAGTGAATTTGCTTAAGTTTTGCCATTAAGTCCATTTCTCAACAACTACACATTATAGGACAATGATATTTCATCAATTTGATTGCCTTGATGAGTATTGCCCAAATTATTGACAATTAGGTGGCCTTGACCTACATTTTATGATAAGGTTATCTTTTGTGATTAATATTTTGGCGGGGCATCAGTGTCTTACAGACACATTCTCTAGTTATTTTAAAGGATTCTACAACGATACAGGAGAATATTGGAGGTCATGGTATGAATCATCAACATTCCAACAAGATTTAGAACATCTACTGGACCAGCTCAAACCTCTGTATAATCAACTACATACATATGTCAGACGTAAACTTCAGGAGAAGTATGGAAAAGATAAATTCCCAGCATCTGGACATATCCCAGCACATCTTCTAGGTAAGTATAGAGAAGAAGGGATTCCCAGTGTCTGGACATACCCCAGTACATCTTCTATATATAGGTAATTAAGAGTTCAGGCCCTCATAAAAAAAAATACTTTTGAATAGTGAAAGTATGAATATGCAAATAAATTTAATCTTTTATTTTTGTCAATAATTGTGAAGAATAAAGTACTGCAATTTTTTAAGATAATGCACAAAAATCAATTTATTTAGGGGAGGGGATTGAATAAATTGGGACAGGAGCCTTTTAGAGCTAACTGATCATTGATCATTAACTCTAGGTAAGATTTTTGAGGAGCCTGTTAGAGCTTACAGATTTTTTAGGGCATTATTGACCATAAGGGAAGATATTTCTAGATTTCTATGAGAAACCTTTGTCAATTATTTCCCAAGTTAGTGATCTATGGTCAAATGGCAGTTAATTTTAATTTCAATGTCAAAAGTGAGTATTGATATGCTAATTAAAATAAGCTCAACTTTGACCATAAATGAACAAATAAAGGGATATGGAGTAAATGTACATGATAACTGATTTGGTAATGTTTCTCATTTGGGCTTGAAGGCTTATTTTTTTAAGGTAATAATTGACATAATTTTCTACAATTATAGATGAAAAATATATATCTTGAATAATGGCCATGTCTAACCAGAGTTAAAAGTCAAAATTAAAAGGCAATATCTACTTTGAGTTGACATTTTGATAAAATTAGTAGACTTCTTGATTTATTTTTGATTAACAAATCAAGAAAAGTTGTTTTTATGCCTCTGCGACTAAAAGTCGGGGGGCATATTGTTTTACCGTTGTCTGTCCGTTCGTCCGTCTGTCCATCCATTCGTTCGTCTGTACGAATAAAAACACATCTTTTGATGTTTTTCAGAAACTTTGAATGCAAATATCAACAACTCCAAAGGAATCTAACTTACAATAAGTTGATGTCTAGCACCCTCAGAAATGATTTTTAGGCTCAGAATTTTCAAAATTGCCACTGTTGCCCAGGAAACTGAAAAAAGGCAGGAAAATTAAAAATGCCTCAAATTGGATGAAACTTTACAGAAAGGTTGCCTACCACCAATAGAATTGATTTAAGGGCTCACTACATGGAAATATGATTGCTGATAGAAATTTGAAAGGGATATAATTCAACTGTATATTTTATGGAAAAACATGGGGAGTATTTCATCATGTCCATGCTTGTACTTTGTCCACACTTGTAAGTTGAGTCCACATTTATAATGTGTCCACACCTATATTGTGTCTACACACACTTAAAGTTTCACTTACCCTATTGATTCAGGGTTCAGTAAACGGGGACATAATTGGTTGCCATTCGGCGACAGCTCTAGTTTTTTTCATAAGAAAAGTTTTTTTTTTTTTTCATGCAGGAAACATGTGGGCCCAGGACTGGACAAATGTATACAGTGATGTTATACCATTCAGAGATAAAACCAATGTTGATGTTACTCCACAAATGGTCGCCCAGGTAAATTTTTATTGGATATATAAATGATATTCCACAAATGTTTGCCTGAATCTATTTTAAATGAATGATAAGATTGACAGTGAATATTTAAAAAGACAAGATGTACTGTCTATGCACACAAGAAGAATGATTGATTGATTGAAACCAGCAGTGGCATCAAACATGTAATTCACAGAAGACACAAAACTATGGAAGGGGCTTCGCATTGCTTGTTTCGAAAAAAAAAACAACGAAAATATTAAGTAAATTTTTATCAGTTCAGATTGAACATTTTTTAGAATTAGTAACTAACTAGAAATGAAATAGTTTGTAGTGTTTTTTGTTTGATTTCATTTCATACACAGACGCAAAAAGAGTTGAACAGGAATTCTCTTTTAGTACTGCTGACTTTTCTTACTGCTGACTTTTCTTATAAGCAGGGAAACATGCAAAATTTGTATTTTTGAAAAAGAATCATTTCAATATATATTAAAAATCGGGCAGAAAATATGAAAAAAAAATAGTATCATAAGGTATAATTGTTATAAATAGATAAATAATATAAGGCTTTTTAAAAAATTAATCATAAGATATTATTCTATTTTACATGCATTAATATAATAAGTGTTTAACCTTTCCTTTGATATGACTTCAACTCCATTATTTTAGAACTTTTGCTTTCAGTACAGACAGATTCCTACAATTTTTACATCATTAAAGTTAAATTTGACGTCTCAATTCAAAAGTCCATTGTTCCACGACATGTCAAGGTCATTTGAGACAAAATACAAAATGTGAATTGGCGTATTAGAAAGAATCACAAATCTGACAGTATTTTTTCTCTTTTACAGAACTATACGGCTCTGCGTATGTTTAAAATATCAGAAGAATTTTTCACTTCATTAGGCTTAAAGAGAATGCCACAGGAATTCTGGAATAAATCTATCATTGTAAAACCTGCTGACAGAGAGATTGTTTGTCATGCTTCAGCGTGGGACTTTTATAACAGAAAAGATTTCAGGTAAAATCTGTGTCCACTTCATTACACCATGCTCAGGAATTCTGTGATAAATATATATCATTGTAATAAGCCGCTGACAGAAGGATCGTTTGAAATGTTTCAGTTTGGTAATTTTAACATGTATTGAAAATAACTATCCTTGAGTTAACCATATTGGTACTAATGTCAGTGTATGCAACCAGACAAGTTCATATTTTGATAACTTGTGGAGCTTGAAAATATATTTTGAAACTCTATTAGGCACAAAATTTCCAAGACGCAACTTTTCTTTCACAAATTATGACATGTTGACTGTTGTATTGGATGAATTTAATATTACATACCGTATATCAGAGTATTTTCCGTGTGCTTTATTTTTACAGTTAACAATCTGGTACAAATTCAAATGCATTAGATGTAACAGTAAAACGTGTACTTAATACACAGTGAATAAATCGCTGCCACGTTTTACACCAAAATCGCGAACAAAAGCTGATGCTAATATAACCCTATATACAGTATCTGTTTGTATTCCATAGTCCATATAGATCTATATGTTGATCATACACAGTTCCCATTATTGATCAGTATTTTGAATCTGAAGTTTAACACTTCAAGATTTGTGAATATTTGAAAAAAAAAATTTGCTTTACATAATACTATGTTGATTTTGACAGGATAAAGATGTGTACAGCTGTCACTATGGAAGATCTTATTACTATACATCATGAGATGGGACATATTCAGTACTTCTTACAGTATAAAGATCAACCAATACCATTCAGGGATGGTGCTAATCCAGGTTTGTCAAATCTAATGCAGTTTTCTTTGCACCTCAATAAAGTTGAGGGGAAATTTTGGGAGTACCCACAGTGTCCGCTTTTACATCTACACCTATGCATCCCCATTTAGGTATTCATGTCAGTTACTCTGCAGGGTCGACTCATGTAGGTGTATATTTGTTTGACTGAGAGCTTCAAGAAAATTAGGTCTCTTTGACCTAAATTTTCCAAATGATTGACTTCAATTTATGATTCAGGACAAGTTCAGTTCTCAGTCACAATTCATGGTAAAATTATTAAACATTATACAGTTATTTCATGCCTTTGAAGGAAACAGCAAAAACACTTGTTCCGAGTTGATGGAAATGACTTGTGAACTGTTGCCTGAGGCCAGAGGCAGAAGGCAACAGTTTGCAAATCATTTCCATCTTCGAGGTACAATAGTTTTGCTATTTCCTGAAATGCGGCATGAAATAACTGTTTTATTAACTTATATGAACAATAAAAAAAAATCTTGCTTATGCAAAAATGTCTACTCGGTTAATTAAGATTTTAATGAGGTTGCACTGCGCAATTATTTTGCGCATGGAACAGTTCGTCCGGAAATCGGTAAACAGTTAACTGTTCCACCCGACGTTAAAATTTTAATGAAAAAAGTTTAAAATGCTACATATGACAGAATATAGCTATAAGTTAATAATGCATATTTATGCATCTCTTGATGGTACATCAGATTATAGTGGAGTTGGGGCAGTTTGACTGAAATTTTCAGTGTCGATGACCTACATCTATGCTGTTTGATGAGTTTAGATCTCATTCACTGTAAATGGTAGGATCAACAGACTTTGTATTTGCTTGCATCTCTGATGGTATTTCAGAATCCAGGCATATTTGAGTCACTTTGTCCTATATTTTCACTCAATCAACTTATATTCAAGCTTTCATTTAAACAAGCTCAGATCTCGGTAACTGTACATGCAATTGTTAGAATCAAAAACATTTGCATCAATCTTCGATGGTATATCAGTATCCAGGCATATTTAGGTCACTTTTGACCTATATGATGTGTTTCAAAATTTCCCTGTTATCAACTGAAAATTTTGATGGAATTTAGTTTTTGAAGGACACAATAGCACAGTATATAAATGATTATTTACAACCATGAAATAAACAATTCATGTTTTTAAATTTTCAAATGTCATTTTGTTTTAAAGTAAGTGGAACTAAATGTATAAAGTTTTAAAAACATTATGAATTTGTATCTTTCCATCAGTTGTGTAATTGAATTGAGGAATATTTTGAAAATAGACATTACATTCAGTGGTGTTACAAGTTTAAAGATGCTTTTTCAGATCTGGAATGATGGGGAACACTTTGCCAAAAAATTACTAAACCAAAAAGTCAAGATGAAATTTCTAAACCCAAAGGTCTGAAACAACAATATGAAGAGAATCACAAATCCAAAAAAACAGAAATAATGAAAACAAAGAGAGACACTGTTCCTCACTTGGTAGCTGTCACACTGTCCAAATTACTTTTTGTAAGCGTTTTATTAAGTCGAACTGTGATGGCTACAACACCCAAGTGACCAATGAAAACTGTTCCAGCTAGAGGGGTAATTTGCCGTTCCACTAAGGAATTGTGGGTACTGTGATTGTAATTGAAATTTTGATGTACGAACAATCGATTTTCGACCAATGAGGTTACGTTATTTACGTTCTTGACCAATCAACGTTTTTTGGTGTACGCTATACCCACAATGCTTTAGTTTCTGAAAATGGCGAATTGAGCTGTTGAAGTGCAACAGTGTTTAAACTTGAACAAATTGACCAGAAAAAGAGTTCAAGACATCTATGGTGTTCGAGCTATTGCAGTTCGAGCCACCCAAGTTCTACTTTATTACTGTTTCTTACCTGCAGAAATATTATTGTTTTTATTTCAGGATTTCATGAAGCAGTTGGTGATGTTCTAGCCTTATCTGTAGCCACACCTAAACATTTAAAGAAAATTGGACTACTAGATAAAGTGGAAAATGATAGAGGTAGTCATTATCATACAACTATACCCAAGGGAGATAATGTAATATCCTGTTTTAATTGTTGACACTTATTGTCCCCCGCCGCAACGCGACGGAGGGACATGGTAATGGTCTGCATCCGTGTGTTACGTTTTTTGTGGGCGCAACTCCTCAGAAACCGCTGATCAGAATTCATTCAAATTTTACAGGATTGTTAGTCACCATTAGTACTAGATCATATCGCATCGCCATTTTGATTCGTCAAATTTTGTTGGAGTTATGGGACTTTGATTATTTCCCAATGTTATACAATGGCAAATCTTGTGGACGCAACTCCTCAGAAACCACATGCCAGAATTCCTTCAAATTTTACAGGATTGTTAGTCAATATAAGTACTAGATCATATCACATTGCCATTTTGAATCGTCGAATTTTGTGGGAGTTATGGGACTTTGATTATTTCCACATTGTTATACAATGGCAAATCTTGTGGACGCATCTCCTCGGAAACTGCTAGTCCGAATTCCTTCAAATTTTACAGGATTGTTAGTCACCATTAGTACTAGATCATATCGCATCGCCATTTTGATTCGTCAAATTTTGTTGGAGTTATGGGACTTTGATTATTTCCCAATGTTATACAATGGCAAATCTTGTGGACGCAACTCCTCAGAAACAGCTTGCCAGAATTCCTTCAAATTTTACAGGATTGTTAGTCACCATTAGTACTAGATCATATGGCATTGCTATTTTGAATCGTCAAATTTTGTGGGAGTTATGGGACTTTGATTATTTCCACATTGTTATACAATGGCAAATCTTGTGGACGCAACTCCTCAGAAACTGCTAGTCCCAATTCGTGATAATTTTACAGGATTGTCAGTCACCATATGTACAAGATAATATCTCATCCTCATTTCGATTGGTCAAATTTTACAGGAGTTATGGGACTTTATCGACTTAATGAAGGCTACAGCTTAGGAACAATTTGTGGGCGCAACTCTGAACAGATTATGCTGAAATTTAGTTTGAACATTTGCCACTATATGTACTTGATCATATTATGCTGCCATTTCAATTGGACATATTTTACGGGAGTTATGGGACTTTATCGACTTAATGCATACTACAACATAGGAAGACTTTGTGGACACATCTCCTCAAAATCCAATTAAGGGATTTTGCTTAGCTGTTTGCCACCTAATGCAGTTGATCATATCTTGCCGCCATTTTGATTCGCAAAATTTTGCTTGAGTTATGGGACTTTATCGACTTTACTGCGGCGGCGGGGGACATAGCTACGCATAGCAATCTTGTATTAATATTGCATTAGGAGTTAAACATACATGTTTTTTTTTCAGCAGATATACATGCAATTTACATGTATATGTATTTGAAGATTGAAAATTTCTATTTTTTCTTTATTCCGTGATTGTATGATATGTAGTAAAATATATGTCTCTTCTGAACAATTACACAGTTTTGTTCAGTTACTGACAAATTAAAAACTTACAATAGTGAATTAAGATGTGCAAAAACACCTACACAAAATACCTAAGAGTTATCTCCCTTATTTTCAGTTACTTTACTGTTCATAGAAATGTGTGCCATGCGCAGAGCCTTTTTAGTTTTCTGTCCTGTCCTGGGATGAGCATAAGCTGTGTGCGTAAAGGGAGAGTACCATCCTTTTTTCACATTATACAGTCCTTGCAGACCTTTGTAAACCTTAACGGCTTATTTCTTGTCCGATCTGATTCTGATGATGATGTGTGTAGAATCCAATTATGGCTTTTATTTGAGAGAGCAGATGTGACTGTCTAGTGTTCTGAAGGTCTTGAAAGAGTCTACAGATTTGGCACATATGAAGGTGTTTGGTAATTGGTTCCAGTGGCTGATTGTCTCCACAATGAATGAATGTTGGCACTGTATCTTGTTGTGATCTAGTATTTTCAGTCCCTTTTTGTTGTTTATGCTGTGCCTTTCCACAATGTTTGTTATATGACTGCAAAAATTTTTGCAGTCTTATAATGGTATGGTGCTGTCGTCATCGTATTCGTCGTTGTCGTCTGTAAACACTTTTGTTTTTTGTCAATAACTTTAGTTCCAGTTGATCAATCCTTATAAAATTTTAACACAATGATCCTTAGCATAAAAGGAAGGCTTGGATTAGTTTTGGTCAGTGTGGCCCACCCATTTTATAAAAAAAGGGGCCAAAAAGGGTTAAATTTTTGTTTTCACATATGTGGCTGTAGAATCTTTATTATTTATCGGATTTTGATGAGGTTTCTTTCAGTGTGCTCCTTAGGAAATTTCCAATCTGCAGTATGCCAACAGATTTCACATCGCATGTACCGTTCATGAGATAAAGGGGGCCCAAAAGGGGGTGAATTTCAAAAATTATATTTTTTAAAATTTTTAGTCCGATTTTGATGCAGTTTTTTGCAGTGGATTCCATTTGAAAAATTAATAAGCACTACACCTTCAGATTTATTGATAACTTGTTTCCTTTCCAAGATATGAGGGAGCCAAAATTGGAAACTTGCTGATTATCTGAAATTTTTATTTTTCATCGGATTTCAATGGGATTTTTTTCTTTGGATTCCTCTAGCTATAAGCTTTTAGTAGTATGCCAACGGATTTGGGATACCTCTTACCGATTTTCAGTTATAAAGGGTCAAAGGGGCCCAAATGGCAATTTTTAAAAATATGTAAAATATTTAATTTTTTTCTCTACTTTGTGTCCAGGTAATTAATGTGTCAATGTCCTGATTGTGTCAAGCAAATTACCGTGTCCACATTCATTAGGGCCCCGCCATGAAATGGTGGCGCCCTATAGTAATCAGCCTGTCCGTCCTTCTGTCTGTCTGTCAGCGTTTTCTATGTCGTACGATAACTCAAGAATGCCTTCACCGATTTTTATGATTTTTTTACGCAAAGTTCAACTCGACTAGAGGAAGCTCCCTTTCGTTTTTGAGGAAAATCGGAAAATGATTTTTGGGAAAAAAACTTTGTTTTTATATGAAAAAGTGCATATTTTGAGAATTAACTCTATGTCGTACGATAACTCAAGAATGCCTTCACTGATTTTTATGATTTTTTTACTCAAAGTTCAACTTGACTATAGGAAGCTCCCTTTCGTTTTTTAGGAAAATCGGAAAATGATTTTTGGGAAAAAACTTCGTTTTTATATAAAAAAGTGCATATTTTGAGAATTAACTCTATGTCGTACGATTACTCAAGAATGCCTTCACTGATTTTTATGATTTTTTTACTCAAAGTTCAACTTGACTAGAGGAAGCTCCCTTTCGTTTTTGAGGAAAATCAGTAAATGATTTTTGGGAAAAAACTTTGTTTTTATATGAAAAAGTGCATATTTTGAGAATTAACTCTATGTCGTACGATAACTCAAGAATGCCTTCACTGATTTTTATGATTTTTTAGGGCCCCGCCATGAAATGGCAGCGCCCTATAGTAATCAGCCTGTCCGTCTGTCTGTCTGTCTGTCTGTCTGTCTGTCCGTCAGCATTTTCTATGTCGTACAATAACTCAAGAATGCCTTCACCGATTTTTATGATTTTTGTACTAAATGATTTTTGGGAAAAAACTTTGTTTTTATATATTTTGAGAATTAACTCTATGTCGTACGATAACTCAAGAATGCCTTCACTGATTTTTATGATTTTTTTACTCAAAGTTCAACTTGACTAAAGGAAGCTCCCTTTCGTTTTTGAGGAAAATCAGTAAATGATTTTTGGGAAAAAACTTTGTTTTTATATGAAAAAGTGCATATTTTGAGAATTAACTCTATGTCGTACGATAACTCTAGAATGCTTTCAACAATTTTTTTTTATTTTGATACTCAAGGTTGAACTTGACTAAAGGAAGCTCCCTTTCATTTATGAAGAAAATCTGAAAATGATTTTTGGGAAAAAACTTTGTTTTTATTTGAAAAAGTGCATATTTTTAGAGTTTGAAAAAGTGCATATTTTTAGAAATAACTCTATGTCGTACGATAACTGAAGATTGCCCTTAGTGATTTTAAAGATTTTGATACTGAAGGTTGAACTTTACCAAAGGAAGCTCTCTTTTGTTTTTGAGGAAAATCTGAAAATGATTTTTGGGGAAAAACTTTGCTTTAATATGAAAAAGTGCATATTTTTAAAAATAGCTCTATGTTGTTCAATAAATTAAAATTGCCTTCAGTGATTTAAATGGTTTTGATAGACAAGGTTGGTCTTTACCAAAGGAAGCTCCCTTTTGTTTTTGAGGAAAATCCGATTTCCATGAAATTCCGCAAACAGGTTTTTGGGACACACAAGGGGGCGGGGCCCTTTCTGACTTTGTCAGTATTCTAGTTTTAATTAACACTTGTTTTGTCAGTATTCTAGTTTTAATTAACACTTGTTCAAATTTCAGTGGTCGACATGCTGCAGTCGTATCATGCTGCGCTCAGCGTAGGCCTTTATTGTTATATAGTTGTTATAAGTTTTTAGCTTTATCTGACCTTTAAGTTTGGCTTTTTTGACAAAATTTGAGGGTGGCAGTGCCAGTACTTTTAGATGCCATTATGTTGTGCTTATTTTGCTTTGATATTATTACTTCTTTTATGTATGAATGTAACTTAAACTACAAACTACAATTATATTTTTAAATTGAATTTGTCTTCATTGTAGAAACTGATATCAATTTCTTGATGAAGATGGCATTAGATAAAATAGCTTTCCTCCCGTTTGGATACCTTATTGATCAGTGGAGATGGAGTGTGTTCAGTGGGGAGACAACTCCAGAAGACTACAACCAGAAGTGGTGGGATCTAAGGTGAGTTAACAATTCTGAATAAATATATTTGTACAGTTAGAAGACAACTACACAGATTTATATTTTAGACTTGCCAAAAATTGCTGATATGTCGAGTACTTGGATACAAAATTGTATGCAGAGTTAGCTGGATATTTTTTTGCATTTCTATTGTATAAGTTGTTTTAAAGTTTGAAGTAGAAGATATCAGCTTCTGATTAAACGGTGATGATAATATTTTTTTGTCTGAGAGGTTCAATGATTTCCTCCTGTCTAACATAAAAATTTCTATCAAATTTTTGTACAATACAAAATAATTTCTTTTATTTTTATTGTTAAATGAATTTCATGTAATAATTGTTTTGATTGTATTAATGTAGATGTAAATATCAGGGAGTATCACCCCCTGTGGAAAGAACAGAGAATGACTTTGATCCTGGTTCAAAATATCACATTCCAGCTAATACACCATACATCAGGTAAATATCGCTTTCCAGCTAATACACCATACATCAAGTAAATATCACTTTCCAGCTAATACACCATACATCAGGTAAATATCACATACCAGCTAATACAGCATACATCAAGTAAATATCACTTTCCAGCTAATACACCATACATCAGGTAAATATCACATTCCAGCTAATACACCATACATCAGGTAAATATCACTTTCCAGCTAATACACCATACATCAGGTAAATATCAACTTCTGGGAAATGCACCTTACATCAGGAAAATACCACATTCCAGCTAATACACCTTTTACAAGGTAAATATTACATTCCAGCTTATACACCATTTATTGGGTATATATAACATTCAAGCTAGTACACCTTTTATAAGGTAAATATTACATTTCAGCTAATACACCTTTTATCAGGTGAATATCACATTCCAGCTAATACACCTTGGGTAAATATAATAAATAAGGAAAATATCAAACTCTAACTAAAAGACCTAATTTTGAATAAATACCACATTTCAGCTACATGTAATACACCTAATATCCATTTAATGCCACATTTGAGTAATTTTAGCCTATACCCCGTTCATCAGGTAAATACTACATTCCAGACTATCACAGGGTATAATGTATTTCAACAAACAGTTCAAACAATGCTCTGAACAGACTCTGTCAGTTGTGTTGACTATATTCAATACGGGCTATGGAGGAAATACCGCCTTGGTGTGACGTCAGCAGTGTTAACACAGATTTAGCTTTTAATCACAACTTAAAGATCTTGTTTTAGTGTATAACCTCAGAAAGATTACAAAAATTGTATTGAATTAGACGCACATTTAAGTAGTATTTGTCAGTTTTTATACTCTTTCTATATGTGTTATGCTCAATGTAGCAAAGTTTATAAATTGTGACACTATTATTTCAGGTATTTTGTAAGTTTTGTCATCCAGTTCCAGTTCCAGAAAGCTCTGTGTGATGCTGCCGGACATTCAGGTCCGTTATATACCTGTGACATCTATAAGTCTAAAGAGGCTGGAGATAAATTAGCGTAAGTCTTTTTGGAAATTCAGGTAACTGATTATATACATTTTATTAGTCAGAAGTTTTTTATATTGTCTTTGACATTGACCTCAATTTTAAGGGCAAGTGGCTACTTTGATGTTGGTCATGCCTTTTCAACAAAAAGTAATTATAGTATATTTTTTACCTGTATCGATTTATCTACATGTATTTGTCAGCATAGAGGGTACTTTATTTGTCCATGTAATAGCTTCTACTTTGTCAATGCTACAAATTTTTAATTTGAAATTCAGTTGTATACTATATAAGATAAGATAAGAATCTGATTACTCAATCAAGGGCCAATTCAGGACATGGTCATTACAATTATTATATGGAACAAACAAGATTTGCATACAAGATCATTTGGATATGCAGAAGTAATAAAATAAATTAGGTTCTTCCTAACTTTGGCTAGATCTTTATACAAGAATGTTTAATTCATTATACTCCATTCCACACAGTTTTGTAAAGTAGAGTAGAACCTTGATGGCTCAAACTGCAATAGCTCTAACACCATGGATGTCTTGCACCAATTTTCTGGTCCCTTGGTTCAGGTTTAACCATAGTTCGACCTCGATAGCTCAAACAGCCCTCTAGCTCAAAATGTTTCATCAGTCCTGTGGGTATTGGAGCCATCAAAGTTTGACTGTGTATAGTTTTCCACTAGTATGCCCAGCTGTCTGTCATTGCTAACTAGGTACAGTAGTCCCCCTCTTGAGAGACCACCCTATTTGCAACATAAAATTGGCCTTACAAAAGGGGTGGTCTCTCAAAAGGAATAGGTCCAAAAATCTAAAGGCTGAATATAAGCATTTGCTATTCTATTTCACTTAATGTATGTATGAAAGCATTCAAAATGTCTTCTTATTTATCACATGCACATTTGACACATTATATTTATATTCATGTATATCTAACACAGATTTAAAACACATGTGCATTCATTAAAATACATGCATTAACCAGAAACATATTAAAGTATTATGCATGGCCCTGGAGTTTCATTCCCAACAACTTGTCTTTATCAAATATTTAAGTGAGAGTTAATTAGTTCTCCTTTAAAGAATAAAATTTCTGATAATTACATGTAATTATGAATCAAATCATTATATTTCTCTTTAATATACCTGTAGGGCTTCTCACCCACTAATTAAGTCAATTTAATTGATGGTTTAATTATTCCAGTAAGTTATTACAAAATGGCATTTAGAGGGGTAATGTGCATATTTTTGACACAGAAAGGGTGGTCTCTGGTTGGGTTTTAGGGGTGGTCTTCCAAAAGGGGTCAATTTGTTCACAAAAAAGTTAATGCAAGAGAAATGTGGCCTCTAAAAAGGGGTGCTCTCTCAAATGAGTGGTCTTTCAAGAGGGGGAATACTGTACATGAATATCATTTGTCAAATTGTTGGTACTTTTTAGAAAGTTATACATTGTTGAAATTTTGAAATATTGTGTGTGCCAACCAATGCCCGATAAGCCTACTGTCATTAGATATTGAACTCTGTTAATTCTTGCTAGGGACCACCGTTTGTCTGAACAAATCTTTCGGTAAACAGGCATGCTCAATAAGGTTCTTTAATTTCTTTGCTACACTATAGTCATGATGGATTACGCCAAGTCCATGTTATAGCGTGGCAAATCGCGGCGCGGAAATTCAATAATTGGTACTCGGGAAGTCCGCGATGTCCTCGCGGAAAACGCGGCATGCTAATTTGTCCATCATGACATACATATATCATGACATACATCATACATATAATGTGTGTGGAGTACTGTTCCACGTGCAAATCGTAGTGTATAGTCACAAGAGACCTCGCATTTAGTGCACACCTGTTTTCATTTCTAATCTTTTTTTGTGCATTATTTTTGCATTGTATGGTTTATCTCATGTGAGAGATTGTACACACCCAGTTCGTATGCTAGTTTATTGAATAAAATCTTTACCACCGGTATCTTTTATGAACACTCGTTGTTTAAAAAAAAAAATCTTGAATCCAGACAGGTACATCAACGACAGGCGCATTTGAGATTTTTTATTTTTATCTGTACCAAATGAAAACTGCAGAAAGACCAAACTGAAAATGCAAACATTGTTGATATGGTTGAAAATTTCGGGATTTGTTGAAGATGGGATGTTTTTATCATAGAGGGTTTGTTGAAAACTTCATGTTTTTATTTCAATTTTCTCAAGTTTGGTACGCTGGATTTAAATGTATATTGTCAAAATAAAGATAAATTCCCATATCTTTCAATGAAGAAAGTTTTTTTTTCACTTATCGTTTTAAACAATTCGCGTCTGTTGGAATCAATTTATGACCAAGTTTGTTTTAAAGTATTCAACAGTAAAACTGTATTTGATGTGGGGTTGAATTATTTCAAACATGGAATGACATACATAGGGGAACAGGTAGATGTCGGGGTATTTGAACATGTTGAACAATTTACACATGTGACACTTCAGTTAATTGGATTACAGTGTATGTTATAAATATTCCGATATGAAACAGATACAATGTCTCTGGATGAAAGCAAGGAAATACATACCATAATTACATTTCATTAATGAAGGGCCCCATGAAATATACTAAGTACAAGTGTAATTTTGTCTTTTAATTGTTGACAACTAAGTTGTTGAAATGACATTACAGTTCATTTACATCGATAAAGTATTATCAAATTATGATTATCTACTCCCTACCCCTTATAAGGTAATGTCTTTTCCTTTGTTTTATTTTCATAGCAAAATAATGTTCTTGATAATAAGTCCCATTACTTTTGCATGCACAATAAATAAAGACTTTCGCTTTAAATATACCATCAATTTTGCCGAAAAGTTTTGTGAACGACCTTACGCATACTTTTTCAACAGACAATACTACATAAGTCGAATTAATAAATACTGTAGTTACTGCATATACAGATTTGATTCCTGTATGTGGCCATTTCAACATGGCAGATTCAGGGACTGTATAAAAGTGAAATAAATTATTACCGAAGTTGCCACAATGTGGAATTAATGTCCACATATGGCTATTTTTTACAACTTGTGTCTTCACTGGTGGATCTAGGTGTAATGTATATAATGTACGAGAGGCTTATATGTTGTCTGGGGAACTTTATTCTCAGAGGACTCAATCAACACTTTGTACTTCCCGACATTTTTACTTAGAGAGACATAACACACAAAAAAAATTCCGGACATCACTGAACAAAATACATAAAATACAAATACAATTAAAACTGAATTACACATATATACAATATACACAACATAGGCTTGTACAAATATCGAAGTTACTGCAAATATAGAACTGGCCATTACATCAACTTTTGTTTCCATTGGCAGATCTGCGATGGGATGCAGATATCGGCAAAACATGAAAATTTAAATGTCAGTGATGACATTCTATTCCACATTGTACATGGCGATAAAAAAGCAATGTCTACAAAAGACAATGTTGCCAGAAAGATAATTGTCTGGAAGCTGAAGATCAGTTATTCTGCAGCAGGCCACTACCACTTCAACCATTACTAAATGCTCCAATGCAGATCAAAGGGGCCAACTGACCCCAAAACTACTAATCTGATCAACATGGGAATCGTCAAAGCGTACTTGCGTTTTTTCCCAGAGCACTTCGATCATAAAAATCTTAGGCACTACTATAAGTTTTATTGTGGTTTGTGCGCAATTAAAAAAAAATGCTTGGGTCCTAACAAAAAAGAAAAAAAAACAACAGAAGGCATACTCTCAGTTCCCAGAAGTTTTGCATGGTGAATTCATCTTTAAATTCATAGAACCTTTAAGACACAAATTATTGAAAAAAGATTTAACTTTGTTGTACAACGTTAAATCGTAAGAAAAGTATCTGTTTTTTTTTCTATTTTCCAAAACCTAACATAGAAAACATCTTTATTTCTATCTACTTAGCCATCTTTTCCGGTTCCATGGCCGAAATATAAATATTTTATATGTATACAATAAATTGTGAATATCCAACCATGCACTGTACAATTGATACCGTGTAAAATGTCATAATTCATTTATAGATGACTAAATGTTTCTGGGAAAGTTTGATCCAGACCCAATATTCTAGTTTATTTTATTTTGTCCCTCAGCTCTTTTCCATCAGTTCAAAAGCTCACCCCCTCATATCTAATAGTTCAGCTTCCTACGAGGTGCTTCTAGAACCTTGACGAGAATGTTATCATTCAAAATATTTTCGTAGTCACATTTTCCATTTTTTATTAATTTAAATTGTAACACTTCATATACATCCATGCCACATAATTAATTGACCAATCTATGTATATTTATATAGCCAGGTACTTATTAAATACACAAAAGACAAATTGATGATTACCTGTTCATCAGATCTTTAAATTACACAATCACTACACGTAAAAAATATTCACCGGTATCAACAACATGTTGATTGACAGGTGTACAAACCTTAGCGTGCTGACAGTGATTCTTACCTGGGGTTCGACACAGGTAATACTTCAAATAATAAAAATAAAAATATATAACATCCAGAAACAAAAGCAATTTATTTAAAACAAAATAGTTATTTTTGGATAATAAATAAACACCAACAACAATTATTCATAATTATCTTGATATTGTCTTTTTCAAAGAAAATTAAACCCAAGTTGTCACTCTCGACATTCCTCAACATTCTGATCATTGTATGAAATGAAAATCAATAAGAGAAAAACTTGGTCCATCACGGACATCGCGGATATCCATCATGAGCATCGCGGCATCAGTGGGGTAATCAACAACCAACTGCCGCGATCAGTTTATCGTGTCCACCGGGGATTTCCGCGAACCACTAGTATTGTCCGTGACGGAAGCAGGGAAATGGCGTAATCCATCATGACTGTAGTGTATGTTAAGACTAGGTTCATTAAAAATCTTGGCTAGATTTTCACAATAAATGTACATGTTATTTTCAATGCCATGTTAAGATTGGGTTCAATCAAACCTTTGCCATATTTTTTCACAATAAATGTACATACAGATATGAAAGTTTTCTGGGATTCCAGGGATTTCCGCTTTTTAGTTCGTCTCAACTAAGTTGAGGGGGACTATTGGAGTACCCCTGGCGTCCTGGTCTGCGTCCGCATCCATGTCTTCGTCCGAGTCCGCTCCCGCATTTGGATATATCTTAGTAACTATGCAGTGTAGGGTCATCAAACTTTGCATGCAAGTGCATCTTGGGTTAACTCACAGCCTCCAAGAAAATTAGGTCTCTTTGACCTATATATTCTGCTTGAATGGCTTGCATTCAAATTTACATTTTAGTTCATATCTCAATTACTATACATAGTACATTAATCTAACTGTGCATATGCATGCATCTCTGATGGTAGGTCAGCATCCAGGCAAAATTAGGTCACTTTGACCTATATTTTCCGCTTGAGTGACTTACATTCAAGTTTACGTCCAAGTTCAGATCTCAGTCACTGTACATGGTAGGATCATCTAACCTTGCATGTGTATGCATCTCTGATGGTAGGTCAGCATCCAGGCAAAATTTGGTCACTTTGACCTACATTTTCCGCTTGACTGACTTACATTCAAGTTCATGTCAGGGATCAGATCTCAGGTACTGTACATGGTAGGATCATCCTGCATCTGCATGTGCATGCATCTGTGATGGTAGCTCAGCATCCAGACAAAATTAGGTCACTTAAACCTACATTTTACACATGAATGACTTACATTAATGTATACATCGGAGTTCATAGCTCAGTAACTGTATATTTTTGGTTCAGGTAACCTTACATATGCATGCAATTTTGATAGTATGTCAGCATACAGGCAAAATTTGGTTGCTGCGACAATGTGCAATAATGAGGTGAACTTTGTAATCGTTGATTACCTATGTTTTGTTTCCAAGCTCCTCCATTACATTTGTTTCTGTTACTATATACCTACTTCCAGTGTAAGGAATTTCTGTTTTTTGTATCAATCACATTATCATCTCTGTACATATTATTTTCAGTGCCATGTTAAGGTTGGGTTCATCCAAACCTTGGCCAGAAGCTATGATGGCTATAACAGGACAGCCAAAAATGGATGCCACACCCATCATTGACTATTTCCAACCACTCATTGATTGGCTGAAGGATGAAAACAAGGGAGATAATCCAGGATGGAGTGAGACATGTGACATATCAAAGCTTTCACCTTCCCTTGGACAAGTTGATAATTGGTTGGCAGAATATGAAAAGAAAGCTACTGCAGCTTACAGTAAAGCATATGAGGCTACCTGGACATATACTTCAAATATTACATCAGATACTGAGGCTGCAAATGTAAGGTTTGAGGCTTATTAAGCATAACTCCAAGTATTAAATCAAAAACCAAAGCTGTAAACTTTTTAGGCTAATTGGATGTTAAGGAGGCTCACTCCTGTCGTTTATATCAAGAATTTCTTGAAACCTATTTCAATTGATATAGCATTATAGCATTGTAGACTAAATGAAATGGTAAAAAGAACTATATATGTCTCTGTGCTTTTAACAGAGAAACAAGACATTAAAAATTTTGCGGGAAATGGATTTCACTGGATTTTAGCTTAGTTTAACAACAGGACTATTTTTTGTGTAAAGGCTAGGAAGTTATATCAAAGATTTTATTAAAACTTGTCAGGTGTCTTAATTTGACCTATAGAAGACATTCATGATATAAAAAGTGGGGGTCCATGTGCAAAACTCTTTAAGCCATTGAATTGAAGAAAACCAGAGTAGTTCTGAAACTTGACACAAATTCAAAAATGTGAGCAACCTTAAGTTCTAATTTTACATTTAAAATGAGGTAGTATTAAAATAAATCATATTAAAAAAGAATAAGGGTTTATTTTTGCTTGATATTCATAAAATGTTTTCAAAAGATGTACATTTCCATTATGCAGTTTATATTTGCTGTCCATAAAATGTAGTGCACCTAGCATATCTATTATATACTTGTGACATCTACATTACTAAAGCTATGTTGTTTTCAGTATCTTGGAGTTAAGGTGACTCATTCATCACATTTTTGAATTTGTATCAGATTTTGGAACTTCTTTAGGTCAAATTAAGACACCTTACAAGTTTTCTTAAAAATACTTGATATGACTTCATAACTATTGGACAAAAATGACCTAATGTTAAATTAAGGGAAAATCCAGAGAAATCCATTTCCCGCCAAACTTTTAGTGTCTTTCATCTCCATTAAAAGCACACAGACCTATATATTTCATTTTACCATTTCATTAAACATAAAATGCTTAATCAATTAAAATGGGTTTTAAGAAAACCTTGATATAAACAAGATCAGGTGTGAACATCCTAAAGTAATATGCAATTTACTGCTGAAATACTAGGACTGAAACATTTTAGTCCAACTCAAGAATTAGATATTGACACAATTGCAGATAATGTTGAATAGGACATTTACTCAATACAAGTGGAAATATAATTACTTAAGGAGGTTTGCTCCTCGTGTTTTGGGATTTTTGTCAGATTTTCAGAATCCTCGGGTTTAATCCATTTAAAAGCATTATAATTTTTTGCCCATTGACCCCCTTATTTTTTCCATAATTTCATTTTATACATCTTTGTAAGCAATCTGTAAAAATTTCATTGAATTCTATTTATTCTGTCACATTCATTCATGGTCAGACCTTGTTAATGTTAATCCTATGAAAAATCAGAGGAGTTCAGTTTCCCGCCAAATTTTCAATCACTTAAATCTCAAAAACTAGATCATCAACCTATCAATTTTTTTCACTTAAATTGTTTCTTTTTTAATTTTCTAACATAAAATCATGTTTATTTGAAATCTTATTTATTTTCAAATGGAGTAGCGAACCCCCTTAAGTCAGAATTTTTATTATTACAGACTAAAGCACAGTTAGAATTGGCAAACTTTGAGAAAGCAATGTATAGAGATGCTTCACAGTTTGATTGGAGGTCATTTTATAACACAACACAGAGGAGATTGTTTAAAGCTATAACTAACATAGGAACAAATGCTCTGTCTAATCCAAAACAACTAAAGGAGGTAAGTTATAATTAAGGATGTAGTAAGGTGAGGTTTTTGAAATCCGCAGAAGTCATTCGCATTTCTCGGATTTTATCCATTATTCAATTGTGATATATTTTGCCCCATTATACCCAATTTTCTAGGCATCAGTAGCTTATTTAAGGTCAGTAAGTAAAATTTCATTTGATTGTAGATTTTCCTTCCTTGTGAAAGAAATCTCTAAAGTCTCCATGTTGTGCAAAGGTTAAAGTCTAAGAGAGCTTTTTCCCGCCGTTTTTTAAATTGTGAAATATCTTGAAAACAAGGTCCATAAACTATCAATAGTTTTAGCTGAATTTGGTCCTTTAGTAATGCTCTGCCAATTTAGAGTATCAATTTAAAATCGTAAATTTCACCTTAATACATCTTTAAGATAGGAACAAATGCTCTGTTCAATCCAAAACAAATGAATTAAGGTAGGAACAAATGCTCTGTCCAATCCAAAACAACTGAAGGAAGTAAGTTATAACTAATATAGGAACAAATGCTCTGTCTAATCCAAAACAACTAAAGGAAGTAAGTCATAACTAATATTGGAACAAATGCTCTGTCCAATCCAAAACAACTAAAGGAAGTAAGTTATAACTAATATTGGAACAAATGCTCTGTCCAATCCAAAACAACTAAAGGAAGTAAGTTATAACTAATATTGGAACAAATGCTCTGTCTAATTCAAAACAAATAAATTAAGATAGGAACAAATGCTCTGTCCAATCCAAAACAACTGAAGGAAGTAAGTTATAACTAATATTGGAACAAATGCTCTGTGTAATCCAAAACAACTAAATTAAGATAGGAACAAATGCTCCGTCCAATCCAAAACAACTGAAGGAAGTAAGTTATAACTAATATAGGATCAAATGCTCTGTCTAATACAAAACAACTAAATTAACATAGGAACAAATGCTCTGTCCAATCCAAAACAACTAAAGGAAGTAAGTTATAACTAATATAGGAACAAATGCTCTGTCCAATCCAAAACAACTAAAGGAAGTTAGTTATAACTAATATTGGAACAAATTAGGGATGTCAACGAGTACTCGAGTACTCGAGTATTGCCCGGACGATCCGAGTATCGATTAGTAAAATCAGTACTCGAGTACTCTCTTTTCTATTTTGAAATCTATGATATGCGTATTTTATCTCCTCATAAGGCCAATATCTATGATTAGCATGTAAAATACAGTCCATCAAAGTTGCGAATTTAGATTCAAAC
>MJUU01074150.1:0-35878 GCA_002080025.1 Modiolus philippinarum
GGTGTAATTAAACAATTTAAAGGCATGTCCAGTTACATTTGTTTTTATTGTTTTGAACTAAAGTACAGTCCGTACAAGACATTTAATATTAATATAAGCACATTGGTCATTCGGTACGTTTTGAATACTTTGTTCTATGTTCACCATATTTTGAATCACCAACCTCCTTAAGTGTTTGTTATCTTACCTCCATCTTTAATGGTGGTCTGACGGTATCCAAAATGATAATGAACTGTTTTTTAAACATTTATTTTGCCATATTTATCTCGATATAGCTGGAAACTTTTCATTATTTCGCCTTAATTTAAATTAAGTTGTTGCTTAAGAAGACCATATATTGCGAAAAAGAAGGCAAGTTAGATTTATTGCACGATAACTTTACTGACTAAAGATTTTGTCGACATAATTCTTCGCGATTTAATAAATTGTCGCGTTTTTTAAAGCAACATATTATTTAGGTGACTAAAAATAAAGCGACTTAATGCTTTCTAAGGCATTTTGTTGCAAAAAATAAATCGCTTTTATGAGAAATAAGGCAATTTCTCGTAAAAAAATTCACCGCTATTTTGAATTATAAGGATTAAAATGAGGGCAATATACGCTTCCGTAGTAACCTTATCGTAAAAGGCGCGGTTACGTTTAATAAAGTCGTCAAGAGTAGAACAATTGCGTGCAAAACATACCAGTTGAGAAATGAAATCCCCGTAGGATGGAGCTAGAGGAACGTCCCCGTCAAGAAAAGGGAAATTAGTAATACTAACCCTTTTATCGTAAATTTTAATTCTTACTTTACCAGAGTTAATCATTTACCATTGGACATAGAAATAAGTTGATCACTGTTTTGTGCGATTATAATTTGTAGTTTTTTTCATGAAGTCACGTTCGTAACAGAACAGAAAAAAGATCTGCAATGAGAAGTGCACAATTTGTACCCATGGAAATAACAATGACTTGTTTATAGACAATGTTACTGAAACGAACAAAAATGCTGTCCAGAAAAAGATTAAGTGCCTGAATAGTATCATCACAAACATTGCCTGGAGCAATGATTGTTGTAAGTAATATTAGAATAGAAACCTTGCTTAAATGAATTTCACACCAGAATATTTAAAACACCACTAAATCAGTTGTCCCAATTTGGATTTAATCAAATTATGTGGAAGCGTTGTATAAAGTGTACAGAAATTTTTGTATTAATTGTAATTTATCTAAAACTTAGAATTTTTCACATGCCAAAAGTAATCGATACCAGAATTTTGATAATTTTTTCACAGTATTTTTAATAACTTCTTTATACAAGTGCAGTGGATAAATGTATGGATAAGTTAGTAGTATAACAGTTGCTTGATGCCGAAATAAAACGATGCTTTTGGAGACTTTTGTGAAGCTAAGGAATCCAGTACACTGTAGGCAAAAACTATTAACTAGGCATGGTAGCATGATGGTCATTAAACAAATGTAGGATTTTAGAACTGATCATAAATTCAGGATGTCTGCCACTGCAGATTTTATAATTAGTTTAACATTTGACACCATGGGAAAATGTTGTAAATTGCTAATTCATATATCATGTTGATATTAACTAGGAATGGTAACATGATGTTCATTTACCAACTTTTGCATATTTTTACCAATAACAAATTCAAAAATGACCGCCACTAACATAGGACCTATGGGAAATGTTGCGAATTGTTTATTCTTGAAAACTGTTTTATACATCAAGTTTATATTAACTAGGAATAGTAACATGATGTCATTGAACAAATGTACGATTTTAGTACCCATCAAAGATCCAAGATTGCCACAACTGCAGATCAAAGTCTAACATTGGATCCTATGGGAAAATGTTCTAAGTGCTTTTTTCTTGAAAAGTGTTTCATATATCAAGTTCATGTTAACTAGGCATGGTACGTAACTTTATGTCATCTACAAAATGTCTATATTGGTACCAAACAGAAATCTAAAATTGTCGCCACTGGGAGTACAGTTGATCATAAAACTCTATGGGAAAATGTTCTAAATTGTGACTCTTGAACTCTGTTTCAAACATCTAATAGATATTAAATATATAGGCAATTTTACATGACAGTAATCTACCAGATGACTGACTTCAGATTAATTCTTAAACCCCATGGGAAATCTAATTTGATCAGTAGCCACCAGGTGAGAGATTCAGGCTCACATACGAGCCTCTGGTTTATTATGCCAAGTTTTCTTGCAACTCTCGATGAGTGCCATGTGGTTGTTTATAGGTTGCAATTGTCTTCTGTTGGAAAACGGGTGACAGTGTCTGTAAGAACACTTTGCGATTTATGTTTATTAAGACCCCGAATCCATCAATAATAGAAATATTATTTCGTTGTTCGACATATAGCAATGAATCCTATCAAACCGGTTCTAGGGGACGTCATTAACTTACTATGAGGTATTAGCAAAGCCCATTGTTGAAGGCCTCATGGTGCATAAAAATAACAGCTTTGTTCCATTGCTTGGTTGTCCGGCCCTGTTTTTGTAGAGAATTTGTTTCATGTGTATTTACTCAATATCCTTTCATTGTTTCGGGGTCCTGATAGGGCTTTTTAATGGACTCCTGCGTGGTAAAGCATTGCCAAATAAATTAAGTGAATGTCTCAAAAACTACACACTGTCGTGGGTTAGAAAAGTATTTGTGGAATCAAACAAGTAAATTTCGCGTTATTAAAAGGATTTCAATTTGTTTAATAGGTTTTGATGTTGTACCTTACACCTAAGGAAATCGCAAACACCGCCTGTCACCTCTTTTTGATATTGGTAGTTTAAAATACAATTGTAAAATTACCGAATAATTTACGACAGTGGGTAAATATAGGAATAAAGGATCAATCCACCCTAAAATCACTAGGTTTTCTGGGTCAGGACCGAAGGAAGAAATTTGAAAAAAAATCCAGGATCAGAAATTTGGCGAAAAAAAATATCAGAACAGGGGGAAGCTTAAAAAAATAACCAGGACGACATATATGAAGCAAAATTTCTGGCTTGGACCGAAAAAAAAAATGGCAGGATTACTTTGAGGCAGAAAAAAATTGTCAGGCTCAAAAATTTCGTGAAAAAAAAATCCAGGATCAGATGATCCTTCCTTGCCCCCCCCAATAAAAATCAAATGGTTGCTCCCTAAAGCTGGTATAGAACAAATAACCAAAAGGATCTCAATAGAAAAGCCAAAATATTAAACTGGGAGCGGGGATGTGTATTAGTGAGCTTTGCTCACAGTTTTCTGTTTGACTTTGTGTCAGATTACTATAAAATGCATGCGATTAATCACTTAGTAATTTTATGATTTATGATTTTAGAATTCCTCCTTTCCTCGTTTTACTTCAGTATTCGTTTGCCGGCGTATTAATAAACTGTTTCCATTACGAAAGTAGACACAACGAAAATTGCCGCAGCTTAAATCGCTGTAGCTATTTTGTTGTAAAATAGACGATAATATGCCTCAAATTCCAAAGAAATGCGATTTTAATGTGATGGAGGAATGATTTCCGCAAACCAACAAACTACAAAAAGACACCAAAACATTGTCAGTTGAATACCTTTTTGCATACTGTATGTTCGTTTGTTGTTTATTCGGAATACCAATTGGCAATGGCTACTAGTAAGTTTTGGGTTAAAGTGAGAATTAAATTTTGCGGAATCAATGTCCGTTTACTTTAATTGAAATAAATTTGTTTTAAGATAAAAAGTTTTTGTGATCCATCATCAAGTTGTTACATGGTTAAATTTTGCTGCAAAATCGAAATTAAATCCCGACCAACCTGTTTAGCTTAATCGATAGAACCCAGGGCATTATAACAAAAATTAAAGGTGCTTACATCCCTATGTTTTCGACCGTCCAGTTTTCTGTTAAAATACCATAGCTTTTTAAAAAAAAAATCCGGTGATGCATAGCTTGAAGCGGTAAAAAAATTAGCTTTCCTTTTGGAAAAACATCGCGGCAAATTTCGGTTTAGATACTTGAGTAATGATGTTATAGACTAGGGCGCAATCTGATTCTTGTATTGTCGTCATAGTCAAAAGGAACTGTTTTGCATTTTGCTCGAAAATTGCACCTTAATTAAAAAGTAGGATGGAAGGAAAGATTAATGTTTCACCACGTAGCTAATAAAGCATGTACCATTTGCGAGTTTTTCATCTTTATAACAACGCACTGACACAATCCAGATATATTGTTAACCTATCAAGTAATTTTAGAAAAATAAAAATCTAATTGAAAAAGTATACGAGCCGAAAATGATAAGTATAGATGAGAAAGGAGCATTAAACAGCAGTTAATTTGTCGTAACGTGACAGATATAGACTAAATTTCCTGTCTTGAAGAAATTCAGATGGTTCACTAGATTATAGGGTAGTATGTACGTAATGGTTTTTGTCTGTCGTTCTGGTCATTAGTGCTTATGATGGATGGGTGCTAATAAATACAAATTTCTATTTGATTTGTTGAATTTACGAGAATAAAAGATGTAATCTAATGAAAGATGAAAGCGTCTGTGGTCTGAGTTTATTTCATACATAGTTGTACAGTATTCCCGGTAGCCAAACAAAAGAAAGAATTTTGTTAGGGTACGTCTTGTCTGTAGTTCCCTGTCATAAAAGCCACTCTTGACCCCTGGTTTAAAAAATAGGGCTACTCTAATCATCGATAGGCAGAATTTGTATGCTATAAAAAAAAGCATAACGTAAAAATGTTTGCAAACGTATGGAAACTCTTGGTCCTCAGTTTCTATGACGTTTTAGGTCGGTAAGTATTTTCCTATGCAATTTACAATGGATGACATCGATTTGAATATTGATATGAATATGTTGTTTTTTTTATTAATTGTATCTGTATTTTGGAATTAGAAAGCCAGGGTTTGATACCCGGATTTGATACGAAATAGAGGATAGTGAATAAATAAAACACGATAACATGTCTGCACCAGAACCAAAAACATGAATCAATTACATGTATAAAATTGTCGAAATATTTGATCAAAGATATATAGTATCAAACAGCAATGTTACTTAATCCAAGAGCAGGACAGACTTTATAAATAACATTGTCAAATAATGCCAAGAGCAGCTGTTGGGTTTCATAAAAAACATTGTCAAATAATGAAAAGAGCAGGATGGGCTTCATAAAATAGCAATGTCAAATAAGGCCACGTTAAGGGTTACATAAAACATTGTCAAATAGGGCTGAGAGTAGATCAGGGAACCATAAAGGCCCAAAGTTGTGGATTTTGACACATGTGGCATGTGACACAAACTCCTCCTACATTTTTGGATTTTGGGATAAAATCTTTATGCAGAATTGTTGCATATAGTCTGTAGATTTGCAATAAGCTTTCGGAATAATGATTCCGGTTCCAACTTTGGTAAATTTCCTGAAAATGTCAAAGACTCATTTTTCTTTCAAATTTGAGCATATAATTATGTATTTTAGCAATTGTTTGATAGAAAATGAGATTTTGAATACTTAGAATTCTAAAATGCGATTCTAAGTTTAATAAATTTCCTGAAAGTTTCAAAGACCACTTTTTTTTGGAATTACCTGGCAACCATTCTTAAATAATTTGTTTAGTTAAGGACAAAAGTTTTTACTAAGTTGATTTAAAAAATATTTGATTCCAATTTTGGTAAATTTCCTGATAGTCTCAAAGACCACTTATTTTTGGAATTCTACCCAGCAACCATACTTAAATAACTCCTTAATTTAGGACAAAGACTTTCATCAATTGGATTTCAAAAATATTTGATTCCAATTTTGGTATATTTCCTGAAAGTCTCAAAGACCACTTATTTTTTGGAATTCTATCTAGCAACCATACTTAAATAGTTTGTTTAGTTTAGAACAAACAGTTTAATAAATTTGATTTCAAAAATATTTGATTCCAATCTTGGTAAATTTCCTGAAAGTCTCGAAGACCACTTATTTTTTGGAATTCTACCTAGCAACCATACTTTATATAGCTTCTTTAATATAGGACAATCATTTTCATCAATTGGATTTCAAAAATATTTGATTTCAATTTTGGTAAATTTCCTGAAAGTCTCAAAGACCACTTATTTTTTTGGAATTCTCCTAGCAACCATACTTAAATAGTTTGTTTAGTTTAAGACAAACAGTTTAATCAATTTGATTTCAAAAATATTTGATTTCAATTTTGGTAAATTTCCTGAAAGTCTCAAAGACCACTTATTTTCGGAATTCTGCCTAACAACCATATATCCTGAAATTCTTTTTGTAAAAATAACGACTATCAATAGTTTGATTTCAAAAAAAATTGAGAAAAATTATGCTTAGGGTGTAAAACAACTGTTTTCTGTGTCAAACAGGGAGTGCGGGGATAGCTGTCGTTCCGAAAACCTCTAGTTTTATTTGAAATTCCCGGCACCTGAATCAGTTTTCAGGGGCTCAGGGCTACAGAGCTGTGGGGAGCATCCCCAGTTGGTGGATAGGGAAATGCCCTGTTTATGCGGGGCAGTCAGGTCATAATACAGAAAGCCTGACCGCAAACCATTGTAGCCAAACTGTGTGGAGAAATGCAACCGCTCCGTGCAGTATAAAGACCCCTTCTATATTGTCTAAAGAGAGCAGAGTCTCTGGGACTCGTATAGAAGGCTAATTTTCCTGTCCCTACCCATTTCTCTCCTTTTCCAGTGGCAATCGAAACATAATTGCTTCTTTCTTCTCTTACTTATATTTTTTATTAACTTTGATTAACCTGTTCTTTTCCCGGTATGGCTGAAATATTGTTCACTGGACGTTAAACTCTAACTAATCAATCAATCAATTTATTTCAAATTGAACTATAAAGAAAAAGTGGTCAAATTAATCACAGAAAATAAAAAGTTGAATTACAAAATCGACTGAATAGTCAAAATGTAGACTAACAACTTACACAGTTGTAGAGTAAGTGAGAACCGAACCGTCAATCCAAAACGAATAATCCAAGGACAATGGCAAAAGGGGGAATTCCAACTTAGAAGTGAAAGGAAAAATCGCCGAGCGGAGCGAGGGGAGAAAAGTTTTGGGTATTTCTTTATCATAACACCAAACTGAACTATTCAATAACAGCTAACAGTGAACTGAATATTCATCATAACAGCTAACACAGAACTACCCAATAACAGCTAACACAACTTTATATTTTGCAATTTACAGCTAACAGAGAATCAATTTTACCTAATAATACAATAACAGTTAATTCCATTGCCCCCCCCCCCTTTACAAGTTATCTTCTAAATACTGAAAACAGAAATCTAAAATAACAAAATCAGGAAATAACGGACTATTATCTGTAACAAATGTATACATTTGTATATATTTTAAATTGATGAAGTACCCAAATTAAAATGACGTTATCAAAAATGTGATAATAATTGGTCAACTTTAAAAATTTAGAATTTAAAGAAAGATTACATGTACTTCAAATAGTCAACTCTACCACAGTTTGATATGCCGAAACCGTAGTGCGGACCAACTCTATTTTTGAAAAGGTCTATAAATAGCAAAGCATGGATTATTATTATGATTTCACTTTCTGCATATGGCAATATATGATATCATATTTCACGAAAGTGTGACTGCACTTCAAGTGCTGCAAAATCACTGAATAGATAAATGAAACAAGGAGTCTAAATTAAAAACAAAAACAAAACTTTACAGACTAGACGAGCCTTTGCTTATACCAAACAAATACTTTGAACTGGTTTTTGCTCTGCTTTAACAGGATTGAGTAACAGCCAGAATGTAAGATATCACCCAACATGTCCAGTTTTCCTTTCTTTGCAGACAAATAAGTGCTGTTACCAATGCTATCGACGGTGATAAACTGTAAAAAGGATATACTGCTCTTAAGTTGTTAGTGAAGGTATGTAATTTCCTGTTTTCAAATATTTTTTTTATTTTTGTCAAAAAAACAAAAAAACAAAACAAAACAAAACAAAACAACAAAAACAAAAACAAAAACATAAAACAAAAAACAAACAAACAAACAAAAAAAAAACAAAAACAAAAACAAACAAATAAAAAAAAAGAGATTTCGTAACTGAAGAAAAATAATTCTGTTCCCGATAAAGTTGAACATTGCTTTTCTGAAAAAAAATCTTTAAGAAAAAGAAAAATACTCTGGGAAACACATTTATGTATTTTGTGTGTCATTTTAAAGAAAGAGAATGATCATTTATGGACCGACCATTTAACTTGAAAGGGGAGGGGGTTATGGTATTTTTTTTTTATTCTGGACAGAATTTTTTTTTAACTTGCATCAACAAATAAGCGTTTTTTTTGGACAGAATCCTCATTCAGAATATATTTTTTTTCATCATTTTTACAGCAAAAATACACTGCAAAAATGGCGTTTAGGGTCTAAACATAATCCTAAACGCCATTTTTGTTCTCACTTGAGCACATGTTTAACCCTAAACATGTTCTTGATAAATTAGGTGTTTAGGCTTAAAACGCGTTTAGGTGTTTAGGTTAGAACGTGTTTAGGTGTTTAGGTTTAGAACGTGTTTAGGTTTGTATATAGGTTGAGGTTAAAATGTATTTAATGTTGAAACCCCCATTATCGGTCGGTAATGGGGGTTCTCTAAGCTAAAACAGGATTACCGACCCGGTAAACTGGGTTTTCCTGCGATAAACCCGGTTTACCTAAGTTTTGGTTAATTTCGCGTGTCATATATGCCTTATTTTGTAAGGACGTTTTCCCATGCTTTTCCACAAGTATTTTCCTATAACTTCCAAAAGTATCATGGAGGTATTATATTGACAATATTATAATATGATTATATAAATCTGAATTTATATCCCAAATTTCCACGAAAGCTTTCGATCAGTTCATAGTAATTAAAATACATAATTTAATTTATGACTATTAATTTTGTTATATTAATTACACTTGGAAGACATCCATTTATTTAGTGAAATCATATTTTTACATACTTAATGATTTCTATTACTATTTCAACGTTATCGCATCAAATTTAGAGCTTCCACATACGATGTTCTTAAATGTAAAGATAATTATCAAATTATCTACAAATTGTCAAAACCATTTCTTTATGTACTATAAATTAATGGCTATTTTATAAAAATCAAAACACCTCATATCTTAAACAAGGATACTTATTGGTAGCTATTAGTAAGCAATTAACACTAATTGAGGGGTCTGGGGAGTTCAAAGTATGTGTAACATGTTATTGTATGCACGAGAGTATGTTTAAAATGGAATTCTGGCAGTTATATAGCCAATGAAACTGACAATTTATCTCTTTTTATTGTAACTAAATGATATACATAAATCACATAAAAATGGGTATGATTATTAAACAGTGTAATAATTCACTGACAGAATAGCTTATAATTTTCCGTAGATATACTTTTTTTTGCTTAAATGTATGTAAGTGTATTTATTTTGGCTTCATTATCATTAACTGAACAATACAGAAAAGTGGTACCGTTGATATTCGGCGTTCACAATCAAGTTCAGAGCTATCTGACATGCAAACAGCTTCATGTGTACATTTATTACATATTTTGATAAAAGAATGCTGCCTTATTCCTTGGCATTGAACAGGAGAGAAAAAACCAAACTTACGACGAAAGTTACATTTCTAAACAAAGGGCAATTTTTGGAATCTCATATTTATAAGATTCAAGATTCAAGATTTTTTTATATAAAGCTCAGGCACAGTATGCAACATGAGCAAACAAGACATTACAAGTTACAAACAATCAACATGAAACAGTGGATAGAAGTATGTAGGCAAATAGTTCACTGAGACCTTTCAAAAATAATGAAACATTTTTTTAAAGTCGTGAATTACATATAGAGGCTATTTTAACAATATTGCTATATTGTACATAAAAAATCGGTATAATTTTTCTTTCGTAATATTTTTAATTCTTCATTATTACAAGTATACATGGGTCAATTTTTCACTACTTTACTTTTGTTATTTTACGAAAAGATATGGAGTAAATGAACACGAGACCATAACACATATGTTAACTCCAATTGCAATTAATTTAAATGAGCTGTATGGCTATTTCGGAAATTCCTCATCAGCAGCACTAGAACCGAAACACAAGAAAGCTTTTTCCTTCTTTCTTTTAAAATAATTATTTCTATTATATATTTTTATATATATTTTTTTTAAATTTCAGATTGCCCTATTAAACTATAGGGGCCCATATGAATATTTGCTTTACCTCAAAATCCGTTTCGGGATATAAAAGTTTGTTCTTTATTATTTTTTACTCCCAATTCATGTGCAATACATCGATCTTTGCTTTACATTTACATAAAAACAACCTCTGATTGAAGATCCTGTTCATTTGTTTTGAAAAGCTTGTCATGTTAAAATCATTTGCATGAAACTTTGCAATGCATTGTAATATTTTGACATGTTTTGCTTATTTCAAAGTACTTGCAAATGACTGAATAGATTTTTCTTTACCTGAAGCACCATCCTGATCCTGAATATTGTATTAGTAAGACCCTTTACATGTCACACTGTTTCAATAACATAAATGGTATCTGTATAACTATATGAACTTTAAAAAGGTTTTGCTACTTTTAATTTCCAACGTTTTTCAACAAAATTTCTTTGGGATTTTTTTTCCCATTTTTTGAAAGTGCGTATATAAATAAAAAACATATTAAAAGATGTCTGTATTGGTCTCTCTGTTCACTTTGCCAAAAAGGAAGGCTCATTATATATGAGATTATTAAAAAAAAATCTTGTCTGCTTAAGGTGTCTCCGTGGTATAATTCCATCTTTTTGTTTTGGTTTCATACATTTATAAAGTTTACGAAATAGTTATCAAATATATGTGGAAGGGTCCAAAGTATTTTGAAACCCTTTTTTGACAGCATTTTCAACTTGAAAAGAAGAGCTGAAACATATGATTGTGGATTTAAACGAAAACAGAAATTATGCAGGGGAGGTAATTTGATTTAAAAAAAAGGATATCACAAGTGAAATTAACGTTTCACAACTTTTCTTTCTTATTTAAACGGTTACACCTAACTTTTATTTTTTTTTATATGTAAAACAATATAATGCTTTAAAAACATGCAATGTATTTTAAAACAAAATTTTAAAGTTTTCCCTTAATATAGTCATTTTCCCTATCATTTTTATGTAAAATCCATTAATTTCCAATTTCAATTTTTGCGCTTGAATGAACGATGACCCCCAAATTTTATTTTATATTTTTGAAAATAAACCAGTTATGTTTCAATACAGAAAATTTAAAAAAAATCTGTAATAGGGTAATTACTACCCTGAAGACATGTTAATTTCTGTAAATTTTTAAGTTCATGTGACAAGTTTTCATCAATATACACAATTATTGTGCTTTGTTGAAAACTTTCCTTGTGCTTGAAATATTCATATCTGTAGTTTTCAGCATTGGTTACCAGTTAATAAAAATTACATTTTTTTAAAATAAAAAGGTGTATCTATTTGAGAATCAAAGGTCTTAAGTTAACCCCTCCTATGTAATCCAAATTTGTTAGATTACCAGAAAGTTGGTTCTTATATAGTATTGGTAGTTGGCATCATAAATGAAAAATAATAAATATAACTAGAAATTTATTAAATTTTTATATTAATGTTTCCCCTAAACCTTATATAATGGAATCAAAAGTTTTCAAATTTTGCAAAAAACATCAGAAAGAAACAACAAATACTTAAAATAAAGAAAAATATATGGCATTATAGTAAAGAAAAAAAATAATTGTATGTAAAACATTTTTAATCTAAAGTTGATGACCGTAACATGTATATTTAACAGTTGTCTTACTTGGTAACATTTTGTAATCAGAATTGCAGGTGGGATATGATCTTGTACGACCTTCGTGTTTCCTTTCATTTTTATCATCATCATTAGCGTCAAATGACATCTGGGCGAACTTGTCAAAATTCAACAGCATTTTACCACCTTGATAACATTTAGGTTTTGAATCAAATATATCTAGCTCATGAGACGTTTTTATTTAATCTTTTAGTTGTTGACCTGAAAAATGAGCGATTAGTAGTGATTAACGAAGATGTATAAAATTAACACTGGTGGCCTTATCACCTGTGTCTTATCATTATAACGGAGATGAAGATACTCTGCATTTATGAAGTAATTTAGGGTTTATTTCAAGTTTTTGCAAAGAACTTGGATGTACACGCATTCCATAAAACAAAAAAATAAGCTTGACATGCTTTATTTATAAAATTTATAAAATATATGTTGATTATAGTCCTCAGATTTATCCTTCATTTCATATTTATTTAATAGATCTGCGCAGATACACATTTCACAAGTCTGAGAATTGTGATATGCTAATTTTTATTCTCCCATCCTATGAAGGAGGGGCTTGAATTTATTTATAGATGCAACAGTTGATGATGATTTTTGATATAGTCAACAGAAAATTAACCCCTCGTACAGATTAAAAATAAAATGTTTCAAGATGGTTGTTTTGGATGTACCCAGTCATTTCTATGGCCAAATTACCGGACTTCGACATATCCGAGAAAACCTAATTCTTTTCACATTATGGATATTTTACATATTCGACCTGAACATCAAGTACCGTCGGCTTTAGGACCTTTACAGGATTTCTGTAGACCAAAAAGTGTTCAAAACATTGTTACCCCAAATGTGGAAAGGGTTCAAATGCTTGAAACAGAAAAAGACTTGAAATTCGGAATAAGTCGAATATTGTCAGACGATTTCGGGAGACATGGTTCAACACAGAGAGGTAAGATTTAAAACTAGGCGATCTATATAAACTTGTCAGAAAAACAATGATTTATTAGTTAATTTCAATTTATTAAAATCGGATTATAAAAAATAAGGACTGATAAAAAATAATAAATGCGTTGTTGTTATTAAGTTCTTCTCTCCAATATGTTTTGTTCGTTTGTATTATTTGCTTGTTTTTAATTTTGACAGGAAAATAATCTTTAGTGTTTTGTTTTTCTATTAGTACTGTAACATTTTGAATATAAAATAATACTTGAGATTAGAACAAAATGTTATTGCTATTCTGTACACTTCCCAATAAACTATTAGCAGACCAGTGTTCGAACTGTTGAAGTAATGCTCGTTTTATTCACATTTATTCCATTAAAGTTTTATATACTTATTTATGCAAAAAGAGTAACATTTGACTGAAATTGATTTTGAAGTAAATTTTACATGAACAATGTATAGTTTTTGATAGATTAAGTAAAATAATTAAAAAAAAAAATATATTATTTTACGTATATTGTTTATACAGGTGATGTTTATTTATTTTGAAATGTTACGTATTTCTGATATTATATAATTTTTATTATTGTTTTCAGAAAATAAAAGCAAGTACCATGTAACATGTGACTGTGGTTCACCTTCCTGTGGAGTATTTATGTTGTCACAGATATCCTCCCAACCTTTCCATTCTTCACACTACACGTTATGCCATTCAGAAACAGAAACACTCCAAGGTAATATTCTGTTTTATAGTGTTTTTGTTTTCTAAAACTGCAAATTTCAATTCCTTTTTGCAGTTGATGACTTTTGTATGCTAATGAGATGGATTGCAAAAGTGATAACATATTAAATAAATAATAAATATGAAAAGTGCCCCAACCTTTGTAAAAAAAAACACCATAGCAGAATGCGAATCATCGATCTTGTTTTTGCATATTTTCCCGACTTATATTCTGGCATACCTAAAAACATTTAATTTTATATAATGATATGATATAATGATTATGATAAAAATATTATTTTTTCAATATAATCTACATATTTCTAGCTATATCGTGCCGAAGAATTTATTAATTTTGTGAGTCTGTATAATTTTCGTTTATTAGAACGGACAGTAAAATTATAGTTGTAAATTTATGTCTTTTTATTGAAGATAAGATGACATGGAACCATTTGTCATGTTAAGTGTTAGCATGGCAATTAAATCTACATCCAGAGATGTATTCCAATAAATCCTGACTTGTCGACTGTATTTGCCATATTGTTTCCATCAAAACCTACGTCGTGTGACAAGTTTAATACACTAGTAGTTTCTTGATATCACATATCATTTGACGTAGCGATATTTAGATTATAAGAATCATAAATCTTTCTTACAACAATTTATGATTGAAACTTAAAAAAAAATAATAATAATAAAAATAATAGAAATAAATAAAAATAGAATAAATAACAAAATAAAAAAAGCATACAATAAGCAAATTTAAAAAACAAAATAGAATCACAAATTTTACGTCGTTGTTGGGACACTTCCTGAAAAAAGGCCATACTTTTAGCGTTTGTCGTTCATCTGTTGATACTCTCTGTCTAGCGTGTACTGTGACCATCAAAAGAAGCCAGGCTAACATTTTGAACTTGCAACAATAACAGGCTTCATAATAGTTTTACACAAGCCCATGTATGAGGACGGGTAGATGGGGTCTTGTCTTGGAATCACGAGAATTAACTTTCTAATTCCGAATTTTGGAGGTATTAAATTTATCAAACACGACTTCATGGCAGAACAAGTCCTGGATCCAATTAGGGATTGATCCCCCGAATTTTAGCAGAATAAGATGACTGATGATTGAGACACAAAAAGGTGATGATATTTTTGTCTTGCCCATTTGAATGGACGAAAAGAACCACACAGGGTATATTTATGGGTTTGCCTTCGTGATTTAGCAAAATTCAATCGTTTTGACAACGAACCTTCGGCTATTGTCATGGTATATGTACTTAACGTAGAGTGTATAATATGGTAGCAAATAATTTTGGTTATTGAAAAAAAAAAATAATACACCTCTCAAATGAATCTATTGATGCATGTATAAATTGGTTTTATTATATATATGCTCATCTGAACGTCCGTCCATAGGTATTCATATTCAAAGTTTATCTAACATTTCTTGTTCAAATTGATAGAATACCAGTAAAATATGAACATGTACACCCTTTTTTCAGATTGATTTGTTAAATTTCAACAGAGGTATTGATACTTTGATATTTCGCAGTGTCTATCTTTCCGGCTAGCCAAAAGAATAGACAAAAATGTTATTTTCCCGACTTGACGTGCATAAAATTGTCTGATTGAACATATAATATGTAAAATGGGTCCATAGATTTACCCCAAAACACCAAAAAACACCCCAAAAACTACCCCAAAAGATACAAAACCACAAACAATATACCTTTTTTAAACAAAAATATCAACTTTATTACGTTTTTTGTTGTTTTCTACCAAGAATTGTTTATGTAAACCAGGGGTGGTGTTCTGGAAGCTATCTTAGGGATAAGACGTGTCTTAAGATCATCTTATGACACGTCCTTGTCCAAAGTCGTGTTCTCGAAGCTCTCCTAACTTACGATATTTTACATTTTTCGTCTTAACTTTTGGACACCTAATTAGGTGTCTTAAGATCATCCTATCTCAATCTTAACCTTATATTTCACCTTTCTAATAGATGATCATGAATCAATACGAACACATTAATAAACACGTATCCGTAAAGAAACTTTGCACGATTTTAAACTTTGAACTCAATGTTCACGAAACGATTACTTTTTGATGCGGAAAGTTGTCATTTCAAAACAAACTAAATTAAAATGCCTTTTCGATACTATTTTACATTTAGACTTGAAATCGTAGGTTTCATTATATATGTTAGCGGCAATAATCAAAATCAGGCATTAAGCCTACTTCCTAGGCAATACGCTAATGCCTAGGTAGTAATGTTATTGACTGAAACGATTCAGGCATTAGTCTTAAAGACTAGGAAATAGACCTATTGCTTGAATAAAATGGCCAGGCATTAGGCTTATTGCCTGCTGGCTTTTTTATTAACTATAATAAAGTATAGAAATACATACTTTTATTTTGCAAATAAAGTATTTATAATCAAAATTACAGCTTATTCTTAAATTATGCAAAACCAACATTTCCTTTGTCACTTATTGTCACATGTCTTTGATAAATAGCATTTGCTTTGCAAATTTTCCTACACTTGCATCAATTGGTGTGCAAACATACTCAATTCAGATATACTTGATAATTGGTATGTTGCTTCAGTATGGGGTCCTATACAGCGCCTCCCTTTTTGGCCATATCGAATCATCGCTTCCTGTTTACCGACTTTGTGCATTTTTTACTTTTCAGTTTCAATATAGGACATTTTCGTCATACTTTTTTAGTTCCGATAAACGGATGAAGACATAGATTGATAAACACAATTAAGAAGTTTTATAGAAGATATGAACATTTGGTATCTAAACAGCTTATAACCAAAGGCTTTTCTCACCCTCGTTTTTACGGAAATGTTGATAAAAATGTCAAAAAATGATAAAAAATCCAGAAAACTGGGACGTAACTTACATTCTTTACGTAATAGGGGATATTGACCGGGTATTCTTCATGATTCCGTTAAATTGGCTTTGTGATCCAATGACCTTAAGATTTTACAATTATACTGGCCTCTCACTGATACTGCCGATGTCTACTGAAATGCATGATGATTCTTTACCAAACCTTTCGGGAAGTTTTGAATTTGATTATTATTCGGTAGTGCGACAGTGTTTCACCAGCAGACAAGGCTCCTTGAGGTAGCTGGCAATTTAGCGACGAACACTCCTCGACCCATCTTTCTAAATTACGTTTGTCTATTCTTTCCTTTTCAAGATTGTGGTTATAGAGTTAGTGGTCTACCTGTATTGGGTTTTATTTGTGTGTTTATTAAACTATAGGGAAACGGGATAAAGAAAGGGGAGGTTTGGGTACCCATAATTCGCTTTAACCCCTTAACCCAGTGCCGGTACCAGGTCCGGCTATCCCGAGTTCCTATCGTTATCTTTGTTTGTCTTTTGTCATTTTATTGTTTTTCTTGTGCAGTTCCTTGGTTGATTGTGACATGTGATTGTAATATTCGGCCATTGTAAGTATTTCCTGTTATCTTTCCTTCATTAATTTTGCTTGTTTAACAGAAAATTTTTACAAAGTTGCTTAAGTGAAAAGGTATCTAGTACCTAAGATATGGACCTTAAGTAAGATCTTAACAAAAGTGTGACAGATGTTCAGATGGACAAGAGTAACACTGCACAGGCAGCAGGATCAGACCCTTGGTCATCACCAAAAGAAAGTAAATATACTGAGCACCAACGAAAGTAATAGAGGGTACATAGTTTATCTGTGCAACTCCTAGAGTAACATGTGTTTAGTTTGGGCATCATATGTGTCTTACAGACACAAATATCATTACTAAAAAATCCTAATTTGATTCAACCTTGCGTGGGGGCATGTCATCCTCTAGTTTAATATTTATGTTACCCGTCTGTTCAAAAATTAAAAATGAATTAAAAATATTCATAAGAACAATGTCTTTATTCCATTTCGAAACATTCATTACTGCCTAGGAAATGGTCAGAATTTGACATCAGTAATTTCAGGAAATAAGCCTAATGCCTGAAAATTTTAGGCAATAAGTAAGTGTCTAGGTATTAGCTTATTGCCTAGGAAATAGGGGCTTAATGCCTAATTTTACTTATTGACGCTAACATATACATGTTAGTAGACAAAATTTGTAAACAATTTAATAAAATGTTTTTGTCTTTCACCCAGTTTTAATGGGGATTTTTGATGGAAAAATTAACATGCCTCGTGTATTGAAATGAACACGTGACTTCCAGTTTAGTAATATCCCAGTCCTTTTTATATGTTTCTGAAAGCAAATAACACTCACATTTTCAAGTTTCAATATTTACTTTGCACCGGACTATTACTTAAAGCTGTTACAGTCTTCAGTTATGGTGTATTTGTGCTGAGGATTTCTCATACAAATACACTGTTGATATCCACTGGAACTTTTTTTAATCATTTTCACATTTTTAGGGAGTTGTATACAAGACAGTTAAAATACATATCACCGAACAAATATAAAAAAAAATGTCAATATCTTTATCGTGTAACCTATACAATTTTTATATCCCTCGCAAACGAAGTTTAGGGAGTATATAGGAACCACCCTGTCTGTCTGCCTCTCCGTCTCTGTCCGTCCGTCTTTCTGTCCACACTTCATGTAATCGCAACTCCTCTTAACCACTTGATGGATTTTTATGAAACTTACAAAATGTAAGGACACTATATGTAGATGTGCATGAAGGAATATAATTATTGTCCGATGATGAACCAGAATGGGGAGATAATTCGGCTTTGAGTTTTCAGTGATTCCATCTGCACGGTTTACCTGGTAAGCGCAACTTCTCTTCAACCACTTGAAGGATTTTGATGAAATTTCACACAAAAGAAGGAAACTATAGGAGATGTACACATTATATGGAGATATGCAACAAGGAAAATAATCACTTCCCAACACCGTGAAGAGGAGAGAATTAATTGATGCCTCATGTGCAATGATTATTTTCAAAGAAATCATTCAAAGGGTATAGATATTGTGAAATTAAGTTGTAGCAGAGAAATTTTATACGGTAATCTTCATCAGAATTTGTTTCAAAGTTTTGTGAAGAAATTTCTCTTACTTCTCTAATGCTTACAATTTTTGTTTAAAATATCAAAGAGGCCAAAAAAGGCTTGCCATTTGGCGACAACTCTAGCTTAGCTGGGTGTTTCACGTATATATTTGGAAAAGAAATTCTACATGAAAAGTATGTCTACGGTTTTTTAATTATCATTGTGAATCAAAAACAATAATAATAAATAAAGTTCGATGCAGTTGTCATTCAAGTTAAATGCTAGCACATGAAGATTGCCAAAGAATCAAAGGCAATGATCTTTTTTTTTAATTTTAGGCCCATATTCTATATTAAACGACGAAACCTGCTCTGGCGGACAAGCGAAAAGAAAAAGATCATGGTCTAGAGCAGTGTTTTCCAATCTTCAAAGAAAGGGATTAGAGAAACGTTTCGAAGTTCAAAAATATGTCACTAAGCCCGACAGACGACAGTTAGCAGCCATGCTTGGATTAACCGATGCACAGGTATCAATTAAATAATAATGAAATATTTAAATTAAATGAAAAAGATGAATCTGAAGGACAGCCGTATAGCTATTTTGATTATATTCTATTTATTTGTGTGTATTTATAGACATCATCTTTTATTTAAACTTTTCAAATATGCGTTTGATTTGAATGGATTGGTAAAGAGACTATCCTACATCTATTATTTACTCTGTTTCTTAGCGTAATGAAAACTACTCTCCAAAAGAACCAGGACTATACCCCAAAATTTATTTATGATCGTATTACATGGTACAGGCATCGTATGAATCAGTTTTCATTCAAAACAATATATGAAATCAAAACACTTTTTTTAAAATTTCTATAGAGGGAGACTTATCGATATTACGGACTTCCAAAAGCGTCATTTTGATATTGCTCTCTCCTGACCTGTTGCTGTATGAAATATTAAATTTTTCCCACGTAGGCATTAGGCATTACAGAAGTGAAATACATGTTACTCTTCTTCTTCAAAGACTAATCAAGATGTTGTACTGTTTGCATTCTAATTTATGAATAGAACATCTCTCTGAAAATACTGCTTGCAGAACAGCTGAAGGACCAAGAACCACATTTTATATATACTGGAAATGTATTGTCACATAAAAGTTTCTTAAGTATAATACGCTTATTTTAATTGCATACATCATTTGCCACAACAATATGGTATTGCGAGCATTAATATTAATGAATGTTGCTCTTTCCTGTCTTTTTACTTGATTTTTATGCCCCCGTGAATCGAAGACTCGGGGGGCATATAGTTTTTGGCCTGTCTGTCTGTTTGTCTGTTTGTCCACAAAAAACTTTAACATTGGGTATATCTTTTGAATGGTAAGTGATAGGGCTCTCACATATTGCATGCATATTCCTTGTGGCAAGACCTTTCAAACGATACCAAAATTTTGGACCTCGTGACCTTGACCTTGACATGTGATTGACTTTTTGAAAAAAAAAAATTACCTTTAACATTGGGTATATCTTTTGAATGGTAAGTGATATGGCTTTCATATTTTGCATGTGCATTCCTTGTGGCAAGACCTTTTAATTGGTACCAGAATAGTTGACCTTCTAACTTTGACCTTGGCCTGTCAACAACTGCATAAAAACTTTAACATTGAGCATATCTTTTGAATGGTAAGTGATAGGGCTTTCATAGTTTGCATGTGTATTCCTTGTGGAGAGACCTTTCTAACCATACCAAAATTTGGACCTCGTGACCTTCACCTTGACATGTGATGAACTTTTTGAAAAAAAATGAATAAACTTTAACATTGGGTATATCTCTTGAAAGGTAAGTGATATGGCTTTCATATTTTGCATGTGCATTCCTTGTGGCAAGGCCTTTCAATTGGTACCAGAAAAGTTGACCTTGTGACCTTGACCTTGGCCTGTGAACAACTGCATAAAAACATTGAGCATATCTTTTGAATGGTAAGTGATAGGGCTTTAATAGTTTGTACTCCTTGTGGAGAGACCTTTCAGTTGGTACCAGAATATTTGACCTTGTGACCTTGACCTTGGCATGTGACATGTCCGGTAAAATTTCACCGGAAAAATGAAATTATATTTTGTTTTATTTTATCTATATAGAAATTAAACTCATTTATGACGAAATGTTTCTTGATATCTATAGAATTTTTTTTTGTAAAAAAGATTTTTTAAATAATTCAGCATATTTTCTTTATTTATTCACTTTTGTTTTACAGGTATTTATATATGTATTATATATATCAATGATGAGGGATGTAACTAAAATATCTATTATTTCATTTCTTCTCTTCTGTGTATTCCTCCACTTTTGGGGAACCAGTATTGATGATCCCTGGTGTAATCAATGTACTGATAACACTGATAGACAAAACACAATGAGTTGACTATAAATGTTCCAAATAGGGGGATTGTTTTTTAATAATGCTTGGATAATGATTGGAGGGGTTCATTTGGGTGACTTCTGTGTTTGCCTCCAATTGCAATTTGATGTGATTAAACTTTTCAGTTGAAATAAGAATTTATTTCTACAAATTATTTTGTCAGAAGGACATTCATTGTTCAAAGTTGCTAAATGTTTCTTCTTTACTTCTACTCGGGGGCATAAGGGTTTCACAAAACACATCTTGTTTTAGTCTTATTTTTTTCGCAAATTTTTTATGGTCCAATTATTTCCTCTGCTACACAGTAAAGTGAACGGAAGAAGCAATACTAAGTTGAACAACTTGTGTCCAATCCGGTTGTTTAATATTCATTGAACAATAAAATAAGTTTAAATCAACGGAAAGATGGATCATATCAAACTTGTTTTGTTTTTTTCTCCTTTTCGTAGATCTCACTGCTGTTGGACCAGAAGTCCCCGGGGGTAATCACCAGCCGAAATGTCAGACTTGTCAAATACCTTTGGTTTGTTTTCGATTTACTGTTTTTATCAAAATTCTAACACCTAAAAAATACTAAGGCTTCATTCAGTGTATTGTTGGATGTCCTTGGTACTGAATTTGGCCTTCTATTTCGATATTTTTGGTAATGTGTACTTCTTTTTTACTACTTTTGGTTTATAGCTTTCCATACAGGTTAACTTTAATGCTGTTAATGAGAGGTTACGCCTTGAAACACGTGTACAGCATAACCAAATTAACATTTTAACCTGTTTGGATCAATCCATCCTTTAAGTGCTGTTTTTGGCAACAATATCTGAAAATTATTTGCTTTATATTTTGAATGTAGTAATTAATGTTTCAATGTAAAAATTGTATTAGCATTAGGATAATTATTCACATAAACATACAAAAATATATGCAAAATTTGCGAATTGCAAAATTTAAAATGCACCCAGAAACAAGCTAACTTAGCGTATATCATGTTGCCTTTTTAGCTCATCTGGCGTAACATTTCACATTTTAACTTTATCCTCTGAAACCACGACACCAATTTTTAACCAAACTTTACAGGAGTAATGTTTGTAAGGTACTTCATTAGGATTGCTAAAATTTTTCAGATCGGCCAAAAAACATGACCGCCAGCGCCTTACATAGTTTCACATTGGACCCTATCGGAAAACGCACACTTTGACTATCTTTTCTGAAACTACTGGAGCAAGTTAAACCAAACTTTACAAGAATGATGTATGGAAGGTCTTTCGGGTAGGATGCCGAAATTTTTTTTGTCGATCCGCCAAAAAACATGGCCGCCAGCTGGGAACATAGTTTAACATTGGACCCTATTGGAAAATACACATTTTGACTATGTATTATGAAACGACTAGAGCAAATTAAACCAAATTTTATAGGAATACTGTCTGGAAGGTCGTACACGTACTATGCTGAAATTTTTTGATAACCAAAAAAAGGGTTTTCAGCGGAGAACACAGTTTAACATTGGACCTTATGGGTAAAGAACATTTTAGCTAGCTCCTCTGAAATCACTGGAAAATTTGAACCAAACTTTACGGGAGTAATGTTTGTAAGGTCCTTTACTGAGATTGCCCAAGTTTTTCTGATCCGCCAAAAACATGGCTGCCAGGTCTTAACATAGTTTCACATTGGACCCTATTGGAAAACACACATTTTGACTATCTTTTCTAAAATTACTGAACAAGTTAAACCAATCTTATCAGGAATGATGTATGGAAGGTCTTACACGTCGTATGCCAAAATATTTTAGATCCACCAAAAAACATTGGCACCAGCTGGGAACATAGTTTAACATTGGACCCCGGGAGGGGGGGAGCACATTTTAACTATCTCCTCTGAAACCACTGAAAAGAATTGATTCGAACTTTAGAGAAATGATTATGGAAGGTCATTAACTATTTGACATTCGGAATCATATATTCTAGCTTTGCAGCCCACCTTACCAACACATTATCATTCATATTATATAGAGGTGCGTGCAACACTATTATCTATATACCTTATGTATCTTACCTGTTGCAACCTTATCCTTTTTCTATCTATTTCCTACCAACCAAATGTTCATCGTGCACTATTTTACAACTCTAGATTTCCTACGAGGAGGAATGACTAAGTTACCGAAAGCTATATATTTATATAGCGTAGGTCTAGGGCGCTGGACATAGTGCAGGCGGTGTTGCCATAGATGACAACAAAGCAGGGGTTCAAATCCAGCCCTAGAGCTTGCTGGATTTCCCGATGTTAACAGGTTTAAAGAGATGATTTTTATCATTGTTGGCATTCGGAATCATATATTCTACTTTTGCAGTTCATCTTACCAACACATAATCATTCATATTATATAGAGGTGCGTGAAACACTATATATCTATATACCTTATGTACCTTATGTATCTTATCTGTTGCAACCTTCTTCTATCCTACCAGCCAAATGTTCATCGTGTACTATCTTACAACTTTAGATTTCCTACGAGGAGGAATGACTTAGATTACCGATCTTCCAAACGAACTTATTGTTTTTTATTTAGCCTAGGTGGCCTAGTGGTCTAGGGCGCTGGACATAGTGAAGGCGATGTTGCCATAGATGACAACAAAACAGGGATTCAAATCCAGCCGTACACCTTGCTGGATTTTCTGATGTTAACAGGTTTAAAAAGATGATTTTCATCACTGTTGGAATTCGGAATCATATATTCTACCTTTGCAGCTAACCTTACCAACACATTATCAGTCATTTACTAACTTTGCCAAAATGTTTTTGATCCGCCAAAAACATTGCCGCTATGGCCGAACATACTTTACTCCATTGAAATGACTAGAATGAATTAAACCAAACTTAACAAGAACGATGTATGTTTGGCCCTTCACTTAGATTGCCGATGAGAAAACATGGCCGCTAGCGGGGAACATAGTTTAACATTGAACCTCTGACCTATGAGGGGCCAAACAGGGCCAAAATTGCAAATGTGCAGATTACCTAGAATTGTTAATTTTCATCGGATTTCGATGGAAATTTTCTTTCTTTTTTTCCCTTTGGATTCCTTTTGTTATAAGCTTTTAGTATTTTGCTAGCAGATTTGCCGTAGCCTTTACCGTTTAATGAGGGGGCACAGGGGCCAAAATTGCAAACTTTCAAAATATATGTAATCGTTATTTTCCCATTTGATCTCAATAATATATTTTTTTTTACTTTTGATTCCATTTGTTGTAATCTGTCAGTAGTTTTTCGACAGATTTGAAATATCTCCTAAAGTTTCCAAGCTATAAGGGGTCAAAAAGCCAAAATTGCAATTTTTCAAACTATGTAAAATCTTTATTTTTTTAATGAATTTTGATTGGATTTGTTTCCTTGTATTCCGTTGATGAAAATTGCAGTTGTACAGCAACAAATTTGGCATAACTCTGAATGTTTCCGAGCTTTAAGGGATCAAAAGCGCTAATTTTTGTGTACGCAGTTTGTATCCAGCTAATTACTGTGTCAAGCTCCTTATTGTGTCAACATTCACTTTAAATTACACTTGTTCAAATTTCAGTGGTCGAAATGCTGCGGCCGTGTAATGCTGCGCTCGGAGTAGCCCGTCCTTTTTCATTTCTAGCCTGATTTTTATGCAGTTTTCGCCCCCTTCCGACGATATCCAATGGGGACTTTAGCTTTGCGCCCTTTTCGTCTGTCTTTCTGTTTATAAGTCCCGCATCAAATTTCCACACAAATTGAGGTCGTACAATGGTATGTCAATGTCGTCGTCCTCGTTGTCGTCCTGCGTCGTCTTCGTCTGTAGACAGTTTTGTTTTAGGTCAATAACTTAAGTTCCAATTGACCGATCCTTATGAAAATTTAACACAGCGTTCCTTAACACAAACGGAGGGCTGATATTGGTTTTAGTCCTTTTGACCCCCCATCTTTAAAAAGGGCACCAAAAGGGCAAAATTGGGGTTTTCCAAATATTTGGCTGTGGAATATTTATTATTTATTGGATTTTAATAGGGTTTCTTTCAGTGTTTTCCTCATTAAATTTCCCATCACCGGGTGTCAACGGATTTTATGTGGCATGTACCGTTCACGAGATAAATTGTCAAAAATGGGCGAGTCTCAAAAAAACATTTTTTTTTTATTTTAAGTTTTTTTTGCAATGTTTTCCTTTAGAAAATAAACATAGAGCTGCACCATCAAATTTTTGACAACTTGTTTCTTTTCTGAGCCATATGGGCCGAAGAGGGGCAAAATTGCAAATTTCCAGATTACCTAAATTTTTTATTTTTCATCAGTTTTCGATGGGATTTTTTTCTTTTGATTCCTGTTGACATCAGCTTTCAACAGTGGGCCTATGAATTTGGCGTAGCTGTTACCGTTTCAGAGTTACATGGGTCAAAGCGGCCAGAATTGCAATTTTTCTAAATTTGTAATATCTTTATTTTACATCGGATTTCGATTGGATTTAGCTTTCAGTAGTATGCCAACAGATTTGGCGTAGCTGTTACCGTTTCAGAGTTACAGGGGTCAAAGCGGCCAGAATTGCAATTTTTCTAAATTTGTAATATCTTTATTTTACATCGGATTTCGATTTGATTTAGCTTTCAGTAGTATGCCAAGAGATTTGGCGTACCTCTTACCGTTTCGAAGGTAGAAGTGGTCAAAAGGACCAAAATTACAATTTTTCGAAATAAGTGAAATCTTCATTTTTCATCGGATTTCATTTGAAGTTTATTGTTTGTTTTGGAGTCCTTTTGATGTAAACTTTTGGTGGTATGTCAAAACAATTTGCGTAGCTCTTACTGTTTCTTAGATGTAAGGGATCAAAGAGGCTGAAATTGCAATTTTCAAAATATGTAAAATCTTTTATTTTTGTTGGATCTTAATGGGGTTCCATTCTTCGGATTCCACTTATCGTGTAGTTAAAGTAGTACGTTGACCAATTTGACCTACCACTTACCATTTCTGATTAAATAAGACATTAAAAGGGCTATTTTTTTATTTTCCTTAGTTTGCGAGTAGCTAATTACTGGGTCAAGCTCTTTATTGTGTCCATTTTATTACTGTATCAAGCTTTTCACTGTGTCTTATTCATTTTGAATTACACTTGTTCATATTTCAGTATTCTACATGCTGTGGTCGTATCATGCTGCACTCGGTGTAACCCTTTGATTCTAAACTGTTGCAGGTATTGATTTGATATTTTGTATGAGTATCTACCTTATTGAAATACAAATCAAGTGGTCCACTGATTCTTATGCCCCCAGATCCAGGATCGGGGGCATATTTTTTGTCCTGTGTGTGTGTGTGTCTGTCTGTGCGTCGGAAACCTTTACCTTGGCTATAACTTTTGAACTATTAAGGATAGACTTATCATACTTGGCAAGTGATAGATCTAGTCGAGAGGAACATTAAAATGAAAGACAATGAGAGTTCAAAATTTAAAAATTCCATTTTCATATTTTTTGTATGTAAAGAAAGATAACTCTAACCAAAATATTAAGATTCAATTTTCAAATTTATTACACTAATGAAATAGGTGCTTGGGGCATATGTACTGTTTCACAAACACATCTTGTTTTACGGAGTTATTGGCCTTAGACTTAGAAAATTTGAGTAAATTGTCCGTTTCCGCACTCTTTTTTACACCATTGCAGGTAGTGATCTGATATTTTGTATGTGGGTCTACCATAATGAGTTACAGATCAAGTTTAAGTTTGGTTTCGGTCCACAGATTTTTGACAGAGTTTGGCACCTTGCACTTAGGAAATGAAGTTAAATATCAATTTCCGATTCTAAACATGCAGATATTGATCTGATATTTTGTATGTGAGTCTACCTTAGAGGGTTAAAATCGAGTATAAGTTTGGGTTTGGTCCACTGATTCTGATTTTTGACGGATCATTGGGCCTTGGACTTAGAAAATTTCAGTAAAATGTAAGTTTTCCGCACTTTTTTTTCTAAACTGTTGCAGGTATTGATGTGAGTCTAACCCAATGAGTTAGGAGATAAATTTGTATTGCAGATTGGCAGAAGTATTCGATATATTACACGATTCAAAAATATTATACGCAACCTTGGTCTTTTATTAATTGTGCACCCTACTGCATTTTAATGTATTTTGCATCTCCAGTTTCGTACCAGATTGAACCTGAAACAATTTATCTTTATTATGCATTAAAATGATGATGAATTTTATTTATTTATGATGTAATGTAAATGAACCTTACTGAAGAAGGCAAATCTATATAAATCAATAAAAATATATTAGCAGAACATAAAATAATTTGATAATAACATGTGCGACAGCATCTGCATGTAGTATTATCTAAAGTACATATTGCTATCACCTGTAAAGCGCAGGTGATCTGTCAGACTGTAATTAAAGAAATTAAATCTCAGATTTTCTCGTGCCTGGCATCCAGTTTTATTTCTTTTTATGTTGTTTTGTATTTTCCGTAGTTGTAAAATGCCCATGAAACTGGATTTCTGAGATTTTAATTGCAAATTATCATTTTTTTGATGATAAGAGGTAATCTAAGGATTAATGTGGAACTATTTGTATTACAACTTAGAAACCCAATAATTCCCAGATTCAGATGACCTTTTCCTTTCCTCGTATGCGGCCACCAAGATTTTACAAGGGCTTACACAAAGAATACAAAACATTTAACTCAGTCCTTTAATTTCAGCTTCCGCTTCATAGACGATATACTTTCTCTTAATAATCCAAATTTAAGGAATATTTTCATCAGATCTATCCCAATTTGCTTGAAATTAAAGAAACATCTGATATAGCTACTTCAGCTTCTCACCTAGATCTTTTGTTGTATATTGACGAAGATGGGCGTTTGAAATCTAAGCTTGATGACAGGTTTGATGATTTTAACTTCCCAATTGTGAACTTTTGCTTTCTTAGCAGCAGCATACCTACCTCTCAAGCCTATGGAGTGAACATTTCACAGCTGATTCGTTACTGTCGAGCATTTATTATATACAGTGACGTTTTTAACAGAGCAAAAACACTGTCCAATAAGCTGTTTAATCTGGGATTTGTTCAGCCTATGTTAATTCACCCCTCAAGAAATTCTATGGCCGTCACCATAACATTGAAAGATATGACGTTTCAGTGTCCAAAATGTAAGCGGACATTTTCAGCTAGATTCATGTCTTCCTGGATTTGTGATTGCAAAAGCTTTTTAAAATTTAATCTTGTTACCGTTTGAGGGTTAGAGAAGTAACCGGTATCATGGATTGTAATTGGTTTGTCTTAGGTTAGAAAATGACATTAACAAATCAACTACCTAACCGATCTTTCAAAAACGTAAATGCCTTACTGACTGTGTGACGGGTGCTGTGAACCCTTCCGGAGCACCTGACGTCACTTTCAGTTTCATTTGAGTTCACACTTTGGCTTTGAATGTTTTTTTTTATATTTCTGTGCTTTTTAGTTGTCTAACGTCATTGTTTCTATGTTTTTGTTTGCCATGTCTTTGGACTTCGATTTTTGTAAATTCCACTTCTTTGCTCCTTCGGTATTCTACTGCCGTTGTTTCATTATTTTCTCTGAGCATGCAGAAGCAAATTTAGCCTCTTTACATAACATGTTGAAGGCCTCATGATGTTTTCAAGATGAAGAACAACAGTAAAAGTATTGTTCCTTTGCTTAATCTTACCATGTATTTGTAGAGACTTTGTCTAATGTGCATTTACTCCATATCCTTTCATTAATCTTTTCATTCTAATCTGTCAACCAACATCACTGCTCCCTCAGTAAAAATTTTTACATTGACCCGATGAGAAAATATTGCTTAATATTTCTCCGCAAACTGAAGATGAACAATGCATGATTGGCGAAAGGTTCAAAACAAAGATTACTCATTTCATTCTGATCCGACCAAATACGAACATTATTTGACATTTGGCCTTATGAAAAAAAAATGTTTACCTCCTCTGAAACTACAAAGGCAAATTAAACAAAATTTCACTGGAATTTAACAAAGATTGCTCATTTCAATCAGACCAGACGTTGCTGCCTGGTCGAAACAAAGTCTGAAGCTGTACCCTGGAAGAAAACATATTTAGATTATCTCCTCTGAAAAATATTATTGGTTGATCGATAAGGCCATAAAGTATCACACCCTTCATAGCGATCAGATAACATTCTAATCATTGTGAAGGATCAGTCTTAGACGAAGAATTACATACAAGTTAAGCTGATCGCTGTAAAGGATGTGATCGCTATAAAGGGTGTGTTTATGTGTTAAGTACGTTTTCCCAAAACATTAACATTGCTACCTCAGTCCCTGTCCCACTGACTATTTGGAAGCTAGAAAACTTGTTCAAATGAATAACCACTTCTTGCTCTCATTTTTATATCCTCTAAATACAACTCTATAAAATAACATATGCTTTGATTCCATGGCAACCATTACTTGTATGTACTGCACATGAATATGTATATTCTCCCCAAAAGAGACGTGGCTTGTCAATTGTGTCTGTTTATCTTAGTGCAACCTACACTAGGTCTGTGTCCATACCTGAATTGTAACATACACGTAAATTTACACTTGACATGTTCATATTGATTCAGGCTTCAGTGAGTGGGGTATAACTGGCTGCTCTAGTTGTGCCTTCAATAGTATTTGAACTATCCCGGCTATCCCGAGTTCCTATCGTTATCTATGTTTGTCTTTTGTCAATTTATTGTTTTTCTTGTGCAGTTTCCTGGTTGATTGTGGCATGTGATTGTAATGTTCGGCCATTGTAAGTGTTTCCTGTAATCTTCCTTTCATTAATATTAGTATAAGCAAAGCCCTTTATTCTATATACAAAAATGAAAGGAGAATAGGCCCATAGAATTCAGGCCTCTATGACTTGTTGTTTTGAAAAAAAGGAAAAAAGATGTGATAAATCCTTCAGAAACAAACAATCTTGAACAGATAACCGGAGTTTTGTGTCAATGTAACTAAGTTCCGTCATATCTAAAGTACTTTTCATCTCTCTATTATGATGTCGTAGTCTAACCGATCACAATTACACCGCGTCCAACGGAACAATCGGGGTCGGAAACGGACAACATCACTAATTTTCCACCTGAATTTTGCAACCAAAAGCTAATTGCTAAAAAATGTTGATTGAAAACTTTTGTTATCACAAGCAAAACTGCTTTGTATAAGTTTTATGACCGAATAAACTGAAAGCAAAGTGTAATTTGCAAAAATCAGATGTAAAGTATGGGGTGTTAACTTGATGTTCATCATGGGGTGTAGGCTCTCGTTTGAAGGATAGATTGTTTCCAATCCAATTGCACCTGAAAGGAGCTAAATATTAGTTTTTTTTACTTATTTAAAAGTGCTATTTTAATGACAGGAAAGGAAACATGACCATAAAGTGGTTAAATGTGTAAATTCACATAGCAAATACATTCCGTAGCACCCTCCGACTGCCAAAAAGAGGAAGCACAGCAATTAGATTATTCACATGAATTCAGATTAAAATACAAGAATTGTTAGATTAAAACGTGTTGATCACTTTTCCTTCGTCAGATTTGCGATAAGCCTAACGTCCTCTGAGATGGATGGCCCAATTCAAATAGTGTCCTTATATAAAGTAGAGCTCAAAGAGCGATCTTCTCTCCTATTGAGATCCTTTGAAAATTACTTAGAAATAATAGCTCTTTTTCTTAATTTGTTTTATATTTTCTATGTGCTAAACTTTTGAGGATTACTGCATTAGTTATAGTACTTTATTTTTGTGTCGTTTGTACTGTTATCTGTTTATTTTGTCATGGTAGTTTATGTTTCCTCTCTGTGTGTGATCCGATATTGTCATGTATTCTGGATTTCTGACATTTTGGTATTCATTTGGCAAGCGTTTGAGTATTGATTTCGTCTGGACGCATTATTCTCTCCAGTTAAACATTAAGCACAACTAGTTGATACCGGCAAATCTTCAAATATACTAATTTGACTTGCTGGCAATAAAGTGGCCTTTATATTTCTTTGTTCTAATATTTTATAGACTAGGTAACTTCTCATCAGGTGGTTATCCCTGAAATACAGGGTAAAATAACCCCAGAAAAAGACATCACATGTATTGATATTCAGTGACTCTATCTAATTTTGCGAGAAACCATTAAACCGACAACATATTGCTAATTTAAAATATTTCAAAGTAGTGTCAAGCACCTATCAACACGTATACCAATATAATGATAATATGGAATTGTTGCGTAATGGCCTAAAAAGTAAACCCCCTGCTTCAACTTCCTGTAACCCTTATTTCCAAAGTTACCTTCAGAAAACGCTTTTTGCAATACGGGTAGAAACTGAAATGTGACAAGCAGCATTTTGCCAAACTGAACTAAAGGTTCAGTGACTCGGACTGTATCGCTCACCTGACGAGATGTTTCGAAGTCATGGCTATGCTGATGAAAGTATTTTTCCTTAAGAATATAATCTTAAGCTTTGTTCTCCAGTAGCAGCCATGTGATTATCAGATCTAATTGAAATGAGTAATCTTTGAAAAAGACCTTCATCTTTTATACCAATAAAATTAAGTTAATTTTTTTTCAGAGTTGATGGTGAAATGATGATTTTCTTACAGGGTTCAATCTGACAGTATGTTCAGTATATTGATGGTCATTTTTTGTCGGTTTGAGATGAAATGAGCCATTATTGTAAAGGTCTTTCCATATATGTCCAATAAAGTTTTGTTAAATTTGCTTCTATGGTTCCAGAGAAGAATAAAATGTGATTTTGCCGTAGGGTTTCATATAAAACTATGTTCTGTACTGGCTGCTATGTTTTTATATGATTAGAATTAAATGAATAATATTTGATCTAGACCCAATGTATCATTCATGTAAAATTTGATTAAATGGTCTCAGAGGAACAGATGAAAATGTGATTTTCAAATAGGGTCCAATTTTAAGTTATGATCTGTGCTAGTGACCTTCTTTTTTATTGGAACAAAACGATTTAAGTAATATTTGTAAAAGACTCGCCATACATTTTTCCTGTAAAGTTTGGTTGAAGTTGATTCAGTGGTTTAAGAGAAGAAGATGAAAATGTTATTTCCCATAGAGTTAAATGTTATAACATGTTCCATGTTTTTATCGGATCAGAACAAAATGAGCAATCGTTGTAAAAGACCTTTCATACATCATTCCTGTCAAGTTGAATTGCTTTAGTAGTTCTCGAGAAGAAAATAAAAAATGTTAAAAGCTTACGGACGACAAACGCCAAGTGATAGCAATAGCCCACAGTAACCCATTGGGCTAAAAAAGCTTCAGAGATTTAAGAAAGTAAGAACCATTAGCACCAAAAAGGGAAAACGATTGTGTCTAGAAATATTGACGAGTGGTCTATGAAATATATATCACATGCACTGCAAATGAGCCTATTTTTGATGTGGTAAAAAACAAACACCTACAATAGTCCCCGGACCGAACAGCATATCTGCCCTGGAAAATAAGTTCGCTGTACTCATCGGTATAACAGCAACTTTTTTGTTGCAACAAAAAATCATACATTTCTAGTATATGAAACCATCAGGGGATTTTCCGATTTCCCGTGCAAAGGTGTCGAAAGCACCATTTTTAAATTGGCGCCCATGATTTCAGAAAATTTACCTCACAGTTGAAAACTCTATATAATTTAAACAAAAACAAAAATAATGTTCTTATTGCATGTTGCAAGTTTAAGGAAAGGATTCACCTAAACACAATTACCGTATTTTTGTATCTATGACAACCGGAAGTGAGCTCGTGACGCGTTTTAAGCTGATTCTAAGCAAATAGACCAAAATTTGGTGATGTTTTTACCTTTTTAATGCAATGTAAGTTAATACAAGCGACTGTATTGCCAAATTATACAAAACAAATAGTAAACAAACTAAAACAAAGCAAAAAACCTGATTTAAATACATAAATCAAACACAAGCTACACAAACAAAGAGAACTATGTACATGGTAAAAAAGGCCTGTCCTCTAATGCGTTACCTCAATGGCATGATTATATCTACTTGAATATCAAATTCAATCCTAATCAGTCTATATAGTAAAAGGGAAACCCAAGCTCCCGCACCATGTCAAGGTGACAGTCCACAAGGGAGATAATAAATTATTATTCATAAAATAGAGATATAGTTTGCATGTATTATATTGCACAACTCCATAAAAATATTGATAACAGACATAGTATTTGCAAAATTACGGAAAGCTATGTACATATGTACAAAATAACCATAGTATCGCAATAAATCAATATTTACAAATACATCAACCCTTCACTGTGAAATATTATCCATGCTAGTTTGGATCATTTTCATTGCCTGATTCTTCATCAGAAGAAAAAAGCATGACCACCGACAACATTGTTATCATAAATGATGTGACAATTCTAGCCACCTTCACACAAACAAGCTTTAATACAACGTAATTCAGTTGCTTCACAGAGCACCAAAGTGCACAGTTTGAGGATTTGAAACCACACTTGACCATTTCTGTGATTTGTTTAGGCAATTGGTCAAGCGTTTTAAGTATGGTAATTCATCATCACTTCCTTCTTAATCCTCAATCTTATGGCTTAAGGACACCAATGATCCATTCTGCGATGTTGATTTTCTCATCAGGTGGCTTTTCCTACCGGTATATTTTTTCTCCACCCTCAACCATCTGGATTTGGTATTGCAGGATTTGGCTGCAAAGAAGATAGCAAAATTAAAGTTTGGTATTCTTCTCGTTTGAAGTGAAGCAATAGAGCTTTCTGAGTTCGGTTAGAAGCTCATTCTTTGACCCCTTTTTGCAAGTAGTTTATACCGCATTTGGTTTTAACTTGCACTCGTTGGAGATCCGTTGTATATACGCAGGACATACTGTTCCAAATTATCTGTGATCTCATCTGAGGGAATTATAGACAGCTCGGAGAGAGAACAACATGTCCATAGATTTGATTTGAACAGTTCCCAAGGTCTGACCTGTCCTTGTATGAATCGCAACCAGTAATAGCATTGAATCCCAATACAAATGTCAAAACTTAAATGAACAAGGAGAACGAGCAATAATGCGTGGGAATCCAGATGATGCAGCAGCTGAGGCATGAAATATCATTCATGCATTCGCTTCTTAACTATCTCTGCTAGACCACAATTCTATGTTAGAAGTACCTTCGATATTAGAAATTCGAAAACAAAAAGAACACAGATTTTGACGTTGTCCGATAAAGCTCACATTTATTTGGTTGGCAACCCTATGCCTTGGAATACCGTAGTGGAAATAAATGCTTCAATTGTTGTATTTGCCATGAGTATGACGTTTTGGCTACTACTAGTCTGTGCTTTGAATATGACTCTATCACAATAATGACTTTTTAGCTTTTCTTTTAGTCGATGAGATAGATAACCTAGACTATCGACACCATCCTAATATTAAAATATTGTGCTTCTTGGTATATTTTCAAACGCCTTCGTGGAATAATGGTTCATCAATTCTAGAATCTAATTTTTAAAATTCTTCTTGCTGTGGATCAACTCTGGAGATATTTGCCACAAAATTTCGATTTGGTGCTTCTCTCGGATACATATGTTTGGTGACATTTGCTGTGGTACTGGAGCACCAACAGCAACCAAATCAGATCCATCTGATAAGGACCCAATCGCCACAACTTTCAGCACTGGCACAAGATTTTGAAAACACGGTTTAAATCTTTACTTATGGGGTCTCTGTTTATAACCACAATGCCGGTGATGGTACTATATAAACACATAGACTTCCAGTCAATGTTTATAGCAGCAGATGGAGTAGAAGGACCATCAGGTATATTTGGCTTTTGTCCAAGCGAGACCGTTGACGATATATTGCTCGTACATTTTGATTTGACATTTTTCAATTGCTTGGCAAAAATTTTATAGCATACAGACATTGAAGTTCTGCATCAGGTAAATTTTGTTATCCAATGATTCTTCTCAGTATTCAGTGGGATAAATCATCTTGATCGCTGTCGATTCTGTCATTAGATAAGTGTAGTACAGTAGAAATGCTCTACTTTATACCAAAGATTGTACTTCCTCGACAGGCAGATCTCTTGATGCAACAGAATCCACATTTTGATACAACACATCGCTTCTTTGTCGAAGGTTGCAAGAGTTTACATTTAACCTCTGATCTTTCTGAGGAATCCATTACTTCGAACAGTTTTGTTTTGGGTATATACAAAATAAAACACAAAACATCACAGGAACATAAAATCTGATCAAAACAAAACAGGACAAAATTGGCAATTACAACCAACCAATGAAAAAACTAAGTAAGTGAGAACCGAATCGTCAATCCAAAACGAATAATTCAAGGACAATATCTGAACAACAAAGAAACAGAGACACAACATGAGTATGTGAAGAAAAGAAAAATGAAGACACACACACACAAAGATGAATAACACGGATTCAATAAAAAAACCATGGATGAAATCAGGTGCACCGGTACAGTAAGCATCTCCTGCTTCTTATAAGACACCCGCCGTGTTGAACATGTCAAATCCGGAAGAGGAAACAACGATTAAGTTTTAAATGGAAAAAGATATCCCATAGCGGTGCACAAGATGGTGATGTCGACCGTAAAACTTCTTGAGGGATTACTTCAAGTTTTGGGTAACATACCCTTGGTTAAGTAGCCTATTTGTGAGCAACCGGACTCTATCAAGGAAGTGACTGTATCGAACATAGGCTCTTAAATATGGAATGAGCTGGGAGATGTAAACATCGCATGCCGGCGCTGTTGGAATGTTGCTACAAAGAAAAGAGACAAGGATAATCAGAACCCAGTAAAATGAGCTACTTCTGCTCAAACTGCACACTACATTGTCATTGAGAAATAACAAATCAAAGATATTATCAATCAATAAATTAATTCAAAAACAAAATGTATTTCTATCAGCATTTTATTTTATGAGATACGACAA
>MJUU01074150.1:39371-56938 GCA_002080025.1 Modiolus philippinarum
GGATTTTTTTCTTTACATTCCTCCTATCTTAAGGTTTCAGTAGTATGTCAACGGATTTTGCGTATCTCTTACCGTTTCCAACCTGTAAGGGGTCAAAGGGATCAAAGTTGCTATTTTCACAATTTTCACAAATATATAAAATCTTTATTTCTCAGCGGATTTAGATGTTTTTCTAGTTTTCCATAGTTTGTGTCCACCTAATTGTTACACGGTGTTAGTCAGTCCGGTAACAAACTCTGGATCTACCCAAAGATATCTGTTCTCATTTTTGAAACAGAAACACTGTAATGGTCTGTCAAATCGTGGTGACGACCGTAAAACTTCTGTAGTGACAATTGTAACAGTGACTGATCATACCCTTGATGTATAAGTTTTTGAGACAGTAATTTCGCTCTGTTGACAAAATCGCTGTACAAACTACAGGCACGGCAATAGCGAATGAGTTGTGAAATGTACAAGCCATATGCCGGAGAAGTGGGAATATTACTACTAAAAACGGGAAGTTCACTATTGGAAAGTCGAAATCATCACGATTGTCGTAAAGTTTTGGTTCAGACGTCCAAAGTTGTCAATGTAGAGGTATAAGTCCAGGTATGATGCTGATGATGGTGTATCAATGGTCTCTTTAATTTCGAGTTCATTTGGGTATATAAGATGAAGGTTATCCTTAAATTGAGGATTGCTCAATGAAAGAACATCATATATATAGCGGAAACTGAAATTAAAGGACTTTGCTAGCTTATTGTCTTTTTTTCTGAACTAGCCCTTGTATGAACCTGGCTTTATACGAATAAAGAAACAAATCTGCTAAAAGTGGCGCACAATTAGTCACCAGAGGTATTCCTATTGTCTGCTGGAAAACTTGTTCTTCAAATTCTACAAATATGGTATCAATCAAGAATTCCAGCATTGCAATGGCATCCTGCTCTGTATACTTTGTGTGAATCAGTGTGATGTTTAACGAAATAGGCCCCATCTTTACCTATCACTAAATATGAATATCTCCTTTCATTCTTTTTAGTACAGAAAGACTGATGTATTAAATCCCGGAGTATTGACTTTAGCTTATCGTGTGGAAGAGTAGTATAGAGAGTAGAAAAATCAAATGTTTTGACACTGTTGCAGTGGTTGAGTTCAGTTGAACATAGATATTCTAACAAGTCTTTTGAGTTTTTGAGAATCCACATCTGATTCACTCCACTTGTTGAGTATACTTTTTCACTATATATATCTTGGGGCCATCTTTGACTGCAGTAAGTAATGAAGTGAGGAGCTTACTGCACACTTGCTTTTCATCGTAGCATACCATTGTTTAATTATTTTTTTAAATACAGGATACATTTAACGTCATGATTAAAAATAAAGTTTTATTTTTCTTTTCATGAAAATCAAGTTCAAATATTTAAATTAATACCTGTCATTACTTTTAAACGAAATACACATCAGCAAGTTTACTTTCATTTAAAATTTGACTGATTCGTTGACAATTATATAACCACACAAAATCTTAGAAAATGAATGTTTTGAAAGTATGTCCAATAAGTCCACCATGGTTGATCCTATAGTGTAAAATTGCAGCTCTGATTGGGAAACATTTTTATATCTTAAGACACTACAGGATCAGGATATACTTGTCCATCCGGAGCACCTGATGTCACTATCGCCTTTTATGAGAGTTCACACTATCATTGCTTTAGTTCTTTGTGTTGTCTTGTATATCATACTGTAAAAGTTTAGTTTTGTCTTCGTTAGTGATGTTTGTGCTACCACTTTTGTAATGTATGAAAACATTAGAAATTTAATCTTTTCAAAAGTTTACATCGCTACTGTAAAGGGTTAGAGAGGTAACACGTACCATGGATTTTAAGTAGTGTTTCGTCTGAGGGTTACAAAATGACATAAACCAAACAGCCACGAAAAATCTGTCAACGCATGTATGTATGTGTATATGCCTCACTGATATGTGACGGGTTACGTTAGAAAACAGGATATGTTTACCCTTACGGAGTACCTGATGTCACTCTCGGTTTTCATGGGAGTTCACACCATACGTGACTAAGTCGGAATGTCGCCTTTTTATTTTCCGTGCCTTGTGACTGTTTAATGTTCGTTTTTATACGAACGCAAAAATTTTGAGGTTGTATAATGGTATGGTGCTGTCGTCGTCGTCGTTGTGGTCGTCGTTGTCGTCGCCGTCTGTAGACACTTATGTTTTTGGTCAATAACTTAAGTTCCAGTTGATCAATCCTAACTTAAATTTAATATAAATTAAATGTTCCTTGGCACAAAAGGAAGGCCTGTGTATGTTTTTGATATTGTGGCCCTTCCCGTTTTCAAAAAGGGTCCAAAAAGGGACAAATCGGGCGTTTTCATATATTGGGCTGTAGAATCTTTATTATTTATCAGAATTTGATGGGGTTTCTTTCAGAAAATTTCCAGTCTGGAATATGTCAACGGATTTCACGTTCATGAGATAAATGGGGCCAAAACGGGGCAAATCTTAAAAATATATATTAATGTCTCACTTTATGTCCGATTTAGATGCAATTTTTTGCAATGGGTTCCTTGTAAAATTAACATAGTGTTTAGCAATTAGATTTTTGATCATTTGTTTCTTTTCGGAGCTATAAGGGGCCAAAAGAGGCCAAATTTGCAAATAAGCATATCACCTAAAATTTCTATTTTCTATCTGATTTTGATGTGATTTTTTCTTTGGAATCTACTTGTTGTAAGCTTACAGTATTAAATCAACAGATTTAGGACATCTCTCACCGTTTTTGAGCTTTGTCCAGCTAATTACTGTGTCAAGCTCCAGTGGTCGAAATGCTGCGGTCGTATTATGCTACGCTCGGCGTAGCCCTGTTTTTGTTTTTGTTTTACTTTTTTCCCTTTTTTGCCATGTCTATGAACTTTGATTTTTGTAATTATCACATGCCTTGCTCGGTATTGTACTGCCGTTGTTTGATGTATAATATTAGAATCGACTTACATGAGCTTTTACTTTATTTAAAAAATCCCAAAGTTACTGCAAACCACACTTTTCACAAGTTGTGAAAATTGAATTCACAGTGACTTCGGTATTAAGTTATTTGTTACCAATGGGTCGGTGCCACTGCTGGTGGACTGTTAGTCCCCGAGGGTATTCACCAGCCCAGTAGTCAGTACTTCAGTGCTGACCCGAAAGCTGATTCTATTTGGAACCTTACAATATCTAAATTTTTGTAAATTTTGTTGAAAACTAAGGAGTATCTCCCTCATGCAAAGCTCTGTCCTTAGCTGATTTTGGCTTTACATTTAGATCATATTGGTTATTTGTTCTCTATCAGTTTTTAAACATCTTTGAGTTATGGTCTTCCAAACGTTTAGATTTTATCTGCACTGAAGAGACATAAGTTGTCGAAATGCGCATATGCAGAAATTAAATTCACAGTGACTTCGGTATTAAGTTATTTGTTACCACTGGGTCGATGCCACTGCTAGTGGACTGTTAGTCCCCGAGGGTATTCACCAGTCCAGAAGTCAGTACTTCGGTACTGACCCGAAAGCCGATTCTATTTGGAACCTTACAATAACTTAATTTTTGTAAATTTTGTTGAAAACTAAGGAGTATCTCCCTCATGCAAAGCTCTGTCCTTAGCTGATTTTCGCTTTACATTTAGATCATATTGGTTATTTGTTCTCTATCAGTTTTTAAACATGTTTGAGTTATGGTCTTCCAAACGTTTAGATTTTACCTGCACTGAAGAGACATATGTTGTCGAAAATCGCATATGCAGAAATTAAATTCACAGTAACTTCGGTATTAAGTTATTTTTATAAATATCTAGGTAAAATATTATGCTAGCAATAGTGTTCAGTTGTTCTTTACCAACAAATAATAGTTGCTTCTACGTGGCCTGTTTTTTTATATAAAACATTGTTCTCTTGGTTGACAAGTATCTACAATACATCGGCAAACGAATACTGAAGCAAGAACGTGGAAAGGTGGCATTCTAAAAAAAATCCAAACTCATGGCAATTCACATCCAACAAGAATTGAGACAGTATGACAAAGAAAAAAAAAATAAAACAAAAATGAACGAGAACGCCACTTAACTAAAGCACCAGCAGTGTTTTGTGGCTGATTGGTTATTGTCATTTTCTAACCCGTAGACAAAACCAATTAAAATCCATGATGCAAATTACTTCTCTTACCCTCAAACAGCACCAAAGTGAAAGTTTGAAAAGAATTGCTGTATCTCCAAAGTATGCAGACAATAACAAGGGCAAATATTTCCCACAACATCAACGAAGAGAAAACTAAAATTAAAAAAAAAAGATAAACAAGACAACACATACAACAAAATCACTGACAGTGTGAACTCCCGCTGAAAAACCGGGAGTATCATCAGGTATTCCGGAAAGGTAAGCATGATCTGCTCCACACGTGGAACCCCTCATAGACTGACGAGTCTTTCTCAAACCCGTCGAATCTAACGGATGTAGAGACAGATATAGACAACCGTCCGAAAAACAATTATATCTTTTGATTTCATTGGCTAGTATACAAATTTTTTTTGATTGGTCGTTCTATATTTAAAAATAACTTAATGAAGAAATCCCTTCATTATTTCTGGTCGAATCCAAAGTAGAACCAGAGTCGTCGCGACGTTGTGACGTCATACAGTGGAATTTCCACTTTTTCGATTTGCCTTCATCTGTCAGAGCAAAGCGTAGTGAGCCAGGGAGCAGCACTAGGCAGTCTACACCCCTCACAACTGTTTTTTTTGTCTTATTTAGGTGAAAGTCTGGTTTCAGAACAGGAGAATGAAATGGAGACATATGCAGCAAATGAGAGACAAAGAACTGGCTGAACAAAAGAAAGACACTGACGATCACACTGACAAGTTCAATGACATGGAAGAGAATAATGATTCAGACAAAGAACCTTAATATACTAAAACTGATTACAATGGAAATCATCAAACCTGTGCGACCACAGTGTTTTCATAAACTTATTGCAAATGAAGTTTTGAAGTTAATATGAATCACTTAACAAAAACGCCTTCCAAACAAAGAAGTTCTACGATAAGATAAAATTCCCCAAACATGTTCAGAAAGAAAAATGGAGATTTACTTTAAAATGTTGTACATTTATCGTGGCTACTGTTATGAAAGGGACAATATCGCTAACCCATAGTGTACATTTATGATTTACAACAAAATATTATCATTTGAAAATATTTTTTTTAAAATTTTATCAGTTTAAATACAATGAGTATACAATGGATCAAAATATATAATGAGCAACTGTCTCGTCCTACTATGACATATTTTAGCTGCGATCGATGTTGCTCAACATTTTTATTCTCTTCTTGTAACCCTGGTGCTTTCAGCTGGATAACCCTAGGTATCGCCCAAGTTGGCACTCCGTGGCAGATGGGAATGACCTTGATATAATTTTTGTCAAGAATACCGCTCAAGTGTACGCTAGGGGCCTTCTTGATCTCGCTGGAGGGGTGAATATTGTTCACATTTGGTTGAAGACCCTCGGGCGACATCAAGATGTTGACAGGAATAAAAGCCCTGTCCTTTCTATGTATCGTGTGCGTTTTTGCCACATGTACATTCACTCCATATCCTTTCATTTTTTTCTATGTTATCCATTGTAGTTATTCGACAGTGTCGCCTTACTTTGCATAATCCACAAACCCTTCAACTTCGAAACCGTCTGTTGACGTCTTTCATCTTCTACTGGGAATATAGATTTAGCTCTTTAAATGTGTATAAAACATGCATTATACTATAGGAAAACAGGATAGAGAAAGGAGAGGTTTGGGTACCCATAAACCGGTTTAACCTTACTGCTACCTGTTGCTAGTGAAGGTAACAAGTCCGACTATCCCGAGTTCCTATCGTTATCTATGTTTATCTTTTGTCATTTTATAGTTTTTCTTGTGCAGTTCCATGGTTGATTGTGCCATGTAATTGTAATGTTCGGCCATTGTAAGTGTTTCCTGTTATCTTTTCTTCATTAATTCACACTCAATACGTAAGTAAATAAGAACAGAACCATCATTCCAAAAATAGTATAGTCCAAAGACAATGACAAAACGAGAAATACACAGAAACAAATGACATCACATAAGTACGACACAGAAGAGAAAAATGGGGACACACATACAATTGAACAACACAGACCCAATTTAAAACCATAGACGAAATCAGTCGCACCGGTAAAGTAAGCATCTCCTATTTTTTATCAGACAATCGTCGTGTTGAACATGCAAATTCCGACAATCAAATCAAATCCACTAGAGGCAAAGAACAAATTTTAGTAGTTAAAGGGAAAGATTTGCTGTCATCTTTGGAACATATATTCCACAGCAGTCAACAAGATCTTTCGCAGTGATTTCAATTTATGTGTAAAATGCCCTTGTTGTGAGCTACAAAGAAATGTTGCTACAAAGAAAATGTCACGGGAAATGTGAAATCACGGCGTTTGCCATAAAACTTTGTTTGTAGTCTACCTCTGTTGTGAGTTTCTAGATGAAGGTCAAGGAATGAGCTAATGCTAGAGTTTCTGTAGTATCCTTTATTTCGAGCTTTTTTGGATAGACGAGATGAAGAAAATCACAAAGAGAATATTGTTTAGTGATAAAATAGGGATTGGGCGAGTAGTCAGTTCTGCCATAGCCATTAAAAACAACACTACATCCTCGAAATTCCACATAGAATTTGAAATTTATTACCATAATGTTTTGATATAGTGGACAAAGGGAAATAATCCGAAATATTAATCAGGATGCTGGGGACAGTAAAATTGACTGAAATGCTGTGACCGGTGACGGCATTTATTTTTAATTCCGTCATTTTGTCCAGAACAACTTTATCAACAAACTAAGCATACTTTCAGTGAAATATGTAATAAAAGAATCTAACAAGAAGTAAAAAACAAGAAGTATTATCTGAGAAAAACTGTACAACTCATTTTTTATCTTTAAATTTTAAGGAGAAAAAACCTCCGAAAACTCTAAACAGTACTATATTTCTACAAGCTGTCATCAATAACCTGCAAACTTAGGGACCAAACCCATGTCCACCATTTGATTAGCACATATAAATCTACTATTAAACATTTCTTACTCTTCTAATTTTCGCAATTTTGTTTCACATGGGGCTGCCATTTTTTCACTGGTATCGTATGCCAGAAAACCTACCTATACCTATGTAACTTCGACGTACCAGGTTTTTACTCTCTAATCAAAATGAAAGCAAATATGTGCTTCAAAGTTTACAGAAATGAAGCGACCTTAGGGATAAAGATAAGAAAATTCCATTCTATTAGTTATCAAGTATAAATAGCAACTCGAACATCATTACACCTTCCTATCAATAAAAAAGAGATGGGACAAACAGAGATTACTATCCCTGCATCCTCAATAGTAGAACAAGCACATAGAGTACAAAGATGACGATCACGAGGCCAAACTTTTTGGTACCAACCTCAAGGAATACACATACGAAAAGATGAAGACAATGTTAAAGTTTGTATGCAGTTGTTTTAACTTGCAAAGGTTAAGTAATATGGTGCTAACTGAGAGAGCATCCACTTGTGAAATTTAAAACTAAATAGAACTACAGCAAAGGAAAATGTAAGTAAAATGAAGTTTATGAACATGGAACAGAACCCCTATAAATACATTTTGTACAAGGTAAAAATAACTATTTTTAATTTTATGCCCCCATGAATCGAACATTCGGGGGCATATAGTTTTTGGTATATCTGTCAGTTTGTCCTCAAAAACTTTACATTGGGTATATCTTTTGAATGGAAAGGGAAAGGAATTTCATATTTTGCATGTTTATTGCATGTAGCAAGACGTTTCCAACGACAACAAACCTTTTGACCTCGTGGTCTTGACCTTGGTATGTAAAGGACTTTTTGAAAAAAAATATAACTTTAACAATGGATATACCTTTTGAGTGGTAGGTGATATGGCTTTCATATTTTGCATGTGCATTCATCGTGGCAAGACCTTTTAATTGATACGTGAACAACTGCATAAAAACTTTAACATTGAGTAAATCTTTTTTAATGTAAAGTGATAGAGCTTTCACATTTTGCATGTGCATTCCTTGTAGAGAGACTTTTCAGTTGGTACCAGAATATTTGACCTCGTAACTTCGACCTTGGCATGTGAATGTCTGGTAAAATTTCCGAGAAAAATGAAATTATAATTTGTTTTATTTTATATATAGAAATATTTAAAAAAAAAACGGCATTAGAATACCGAAGGAACAAAGGATTGAAATTTACAAAAATCGAAGTCAAAAGGCATGGCCAAAACGAGAACACTGAAAACAATGACGCCAGACACAAAACAACGACGCTAGACAGACAGAAAGCACAGAAACAGAAATCACAACATTCAAAACAAAGGACTCACAGTGTGAACTCCAATGAAACTGAGAGTGACACCAGGTGCTCCGGAAGGGTTAGCATGTCCTGCTCTGTTAACAGCACCCGTCACACTGTGAGCGGGTCAATCCAGGAAAAGTCGGTAGTCAAATCCGGGAAGACGGGAAGATGTGAATCTAGCTGAAAATGTCCGCTTTCATTTGGGATACAGACACGTCATATCTTTCGATGATGTTATGGTGACGGCCATAGAATTTCTTGAGGGATGAAATTAACATAGGTTGAACAAATCCCTGACTAAGCAGCTTTTAGGACAGTGTTTTTGCTCTGTTCAAAAAATCACTGTACAAACTACATGCTCGACAGTAACGAATCAACTGTGAAATGTACACTCCATAGGCTAGAGAGGTAGGTATATTGCTGCAAAGAAAGGGAAAGTTCATAATTGGGAAATTAAAATCATCACGCTTATCATACAGCTTAGACTTCAAACGTCCATCTTCGTCAATATAAAATAACAGATCTAGGTACGAAGCTGAAGTAGGTGTTTCAGTTGTTTCCTTAATTTCAAGCTCATTGAGATGGATCTGATGTAAATACTCTTTAAATTTAGGGTTATTAAGAGAAAGTACATCGTCTATGTAGCGGAAGCTGAAATTAAAGGACTGGGCTAAATATTTTTGTTTTCTTTGAATGAGCCCTTGTAGAAACTCATTTATTAAAAAAAATGTTTCTTGATATCTATAGAATTTGTTTTGTAAAAAGATCTTTTTAAATTATTCAATATAGTTTCCTCATTTATTCAATTCCCTTTTATGGGTATTTATATATGTATTATATACATCATTGATGAGGAACGTTACTAAAATATCTATCATTACATTTCTTCTGTTCTGTATCTTCCTTCACTTTCGGGGACCAGTATTGATGAAGTACAGGAATATTCCTGATGTAATCAAAGTACTGATAACACTGATAGACAGAACACAGTGAGTTAACTATAAATATTCCAAAAAGGGGGAGGGGTGAAAACTGTTTTCTTAACTATGCTTGGATAATGATTGAATGGGCCATTTCGGTGACTTATGTGTTTGCATCCAATGCAATCAACATTTGATGTGATTTAACGTTTCAGTTGATAACAGAATTTATTTACACAATTTATTCTGTCAGAAGGACATTCATTGTTGTTCAAAGTTGCTAAATATTTCTTCTTAACTTCTACCCGGGGGTATAAGTGTTTCACAAAACACATCTCGTTGTTCTTCATTTTGAAGGCTCCCTACAATGAGCAAACAAATACACTCAAAGCTAAAACTATGTGTCCAAACAAAAAGAAGTTACAAAAAATAAATTTTCAATATTTGATATGTCAATGCCACAAATTCCAAAATATTTTTTTCTTAACACATTTCAAGAAAGGGATATTTTTGCTTTTGATATCTGATATGACGTAAATGCATGTATTCGCATCATGCATATTTTTTTCCAAAAGGGATATTTTCAGTATTTGATATAGTACAGATGTTCGCAATATTGTACATGTATCTCTATATATCATTCGGAAACATCAGAATGAGAATATTTTTAGTATTATAGTAAGTAGTATTAGATGTAATTGCCTGTAATATCCAATTTTTTTTCAATTAAAGATAAAAGAAAAAGAATATTTTCATTTTCAGATATAATTTCAATGCCCATTACATACTGCAACTGAGTAGTTTTCCCTTATATAAGAAAACAGATTACAAACAAAGGATAAGAGTAAACACCTCCATGGCCTTAACCTACAATCACATACCACAATTCGCAAGCGAACTGCACCAGAAAAATACTAATGAAGACAAGAGGCAAACAGGTAGACTACTAACTCCATGACCACAATCTTGAAAGGAGAGAATATGAAAATACGTAATTTTGAAAGATGGGGCAAGGGGTGCTCGCCGCATATCTGCCTTGTTCAATTACTGTTATAAGCATTTTTCCTTAAAAAAAGGAAAGTTTTTTTTTTATTTTGATACAGCAGCTAATCAATATCGAAATAGGCAAAAAAAAGTCTTGAATCAAAACTCAAAGGACACGGCAATTCAGACGTATTTCATAAAATATGTCTTTAAACACAATATTACAATTGAAATAAATATAGTTTATCAATCAACTTGTCAAATACCATAATATACCTAGTCCTCAACACAACTGAGAAAAAAATGTATATTGTCAAGTTTCAATATGATGTTTAAAAAGTCTGCTTTTCTGTTTTTTAGTCATTGCCCTTCTGCGAGAAGTAGTAACTGAGTCAACAGCCCTCAGATCATCATGATTGTTAGAGAGTACAAAAAATTTGACCTTCCTCCTGTTCGTTTTACTCTTAAAATTCATATTGAAAGTGTCCTGAGAAATACCGATCATCGCTTCTGAAACTGCTGTAGTAAACTGCAATAAGATGGCGTTTGCGAGGTCTTTCACAATTTACTGATTTCATTCCAATATTTTTTTTTTAACAAATCTGGCTTTTACTACAGATTTTTCCTTTTCAGATTTTCTTGATCTTACCAAAACCCGCTGAACCAAACTTGACAAATAGGTTGTATGGAATGAATGTAGTTTGGTTAATCTCAAGCTACAAATGTGCAAGCCACCAGACGAAAAGAAATTACTTTAATTCAAACTACTTATTAAAAGAATACTCAACCAATCTTTACAGCTGGAAGTATGTATGGAAGACCCGTAACAAAGAGTGCTCGTTTTATTCTTATCTAACAAAAACATTGCCGCCAGCACTGATGATATTTTGCTATCAGATCGGGGTAAAACGTATTTTAACCATCTCCTATTAAACTATGCAATATTATTCATGAGTCACACTTTTCTGATTATTTGATTACAATTAAGGAATTTAAAAAAAATGGATAACAGGAAACACTTACAATGGCTGAAAACTATAATCACATGCCACAATCTGCTATAGAACTACACATGAAGAACACGAATAAGACAAAAAACAAACGTAGACAACGATAGGAACTCGGGACAGCCGGACTTGGTACCGGAACTAGCAAAATCCAGCGGTAGGGTTAAACCGGTTTATGACTTAAAAGTAAAGTTTTCATTTGTGACACTGACATTTCATATCTATCTATGATGTCGTGGTGACGGCAATAGAATTTCTGAAGGGACGAAAGTAACAAGGGCTGAACATATCCCTGACTCAGCAGTTTTTGTGGCAGTGCCTCTGCTCTTTCCACAAAGTCACTGTATGAACTGCACGCTCTACAGTAACGAATTAGGCCACACCAAATTAATTAGTTGTTCTTTGAGATTTTGGCCAAAAAATTTGGGGCGAGCGAGCGAAATTTTTTTTTAATTTTAAATTTTTCGCTTCAATTATTCTTGAATTTAAGAGCGAGCGAAATATTTTTTTTTATTTTTCCTTTCCGGCATTTCAATATTGTTTAAAATGTGTGCATTTGAACCTGCATAACAGCTGATGTTCAACCTCTAGACTTAAAAGGTCATTATTGAACTAATAATAATAGTGTCTTATCATTCAGTCCAACAAATTGCCGTGCATAAACTAAGTTTTGTAAATTGCTTGCCTTTCACAACAACTTTTTCACATTCTGACCTTCTGTTGCATGATAGCTATAGCCACAACTATATGATGTTAAACAGTACACTTTTCACATATTGATCACTAACTAGTCTATCAAAGAATTGTGTAAAGCAAGTGTATGTAATTTCATTTAGATGTAGATGGTCACTAGAAACCATTTAAGATGTACTAAAAGTAAGAAAAAGAAAAAAAACAGACTGGCAAATTCTAATTGATAATTACATGACTATATGTTGCTGAGTTGGTCAGTATCTGGCAGTGATTATCTTAAACTGGTGCTAGAACATTCATTATTTCCCTTGATATTTTTAATGAAGTCTTAGAAATATTCCACCGTAAATGTTCAAGTCGTGTTTTTCATATTCATGTCCAAATATTATAAGTTGCATAACAAATGAAGGCTTATGTTATAGGACTAGTCATTTCACAAACTGTTCTTTATTTACCCAAGTCATAGAAAAAATGATACGTGCAAAACACGAATTCAATGAATGTTGAAAACAATGGAAATGTCACGCAGTAACCCAGTCGTTATAAGAACTTAAGTAACACTCAAGTGTTTGTGAAAAAGAATTAGACGGGAGAGCTTAAGGGGGTAGACCTGGGGTAGGAGGAGATAACTCCGTTTTTTACTTTTTTAATACTTACACGAAAAAATAGAATCATTGCAATAGGTATGATCAAAATTTTTAAATTGTAATTTTTTCCACACAGCAAATTAATATTCACTTTGTCATGAAAAAAAATACCTAACATCCAGTTATTTATAATGAGTGCATTTTACTCTACATTTTTTGCAATGTTGTCCAAAAATAATGAAAATATGTAAAAGTCAGATTTCTTCCAAGGGAGGTAATTTATAGCACAGATTTAGCAATTTTATTGATTTTTACCCACTTAATTCTAAATTTAGAAAAAATGGGACGGTAGAATTTTCTAAAATTTTAATATATCTTATATATACTAGTATTCTTTCTATTTTCAGTTTTTTGTGAAAATTAAACGACAAACTTTTTTACAAGAAGTGTTTAATACTGATCAAAATAGAGTAAAAATTTCAGCCTATACTGTTCAAAGCACCCATATACTTCAGTTCAAACTAGTTAAATTTACTATCATTATTGATGCTTACTTTCACACGTATCTCAACTACAGAATTTTGCATTTGAAATAATTTTAAATTAAATACAAATTGAATAAGAGCCAATTTTATACACCACAAACAAGTCATAAACGGACCAAATAATATGAGGAAACAGGGTATCTTTGATGACCTCTAGACAAAAAAACGGGACGGTAAAAATTGTTGAAAATTGCTTAAAATCGACATGAACATGTGTAATTAAATACTGAAAATACTAAAAAAAATTAAACGGGTGGAAAATTTTGGGCTTCCCCAGGTCTACCCCCTTAAATAATTCCAGTTGGATGCCTCACAACTATTCATAAAAGGCAGTTGGAAGTGTATGAAACCCGGGTATGACTCCTTTTCCAAATCATTTTATTGCGGCCATGTCATCTGAATCAAAATAACGCTTAACTACTTTGCTATTTCCCTGTTTTCGAACGCATAATTGACACAGATTCATTTTTATAATTTTGGAATCAAGTTCTTGGAAAACTTTAGTTGATTTCAACGTGCGAGATTTTAATTTTAATTTTTTTATTTTGATTTTGGAAATTTAGGAGCGGCGAAATAATTTTTATATTTAAAATTTTATTTTGCCAATTTAGGAGCGGCGTTTCCAAAGAACTACTTATTAATTTGGTGTGGCCTTAATTGTGAAATATACACTCCATATGCTGGGGAGGTAGGTATATTGCTGCAGAGAAAAGGAAAGTTCACAATTGGAATGTCAAAATCATCACGTTTGTCATATAGCATAGATTTCAGACGTCCATGTTCGTCAATGTATAACAAAAGGTCAAGGTATGAAGCAGAGTTTGGTGTATCGGTTGTGTAAGTCATCCCCGCAGTAACAAGTGCGCCAACCACTGGGTTTTGTTGGTATTGTGTTGCTTGTTTCTGTATATATGTTACAGGGAATATGTGTAACCAGGGATTGTGTGTAATCCCTAAAAATCAGGGAATACATGTAATCACTTAATTTCATGGGGATTACGTGGAATCCCTAAATTTAACCAGTGATTACATGTAATTCCTGGTTTCCTTGGAATATTTACACGTTTTCCTTTACACCCAATACTCCAAAAAAATAAAAAAAATAATGAATAAAAAAATAACACTCCAAATGAGTTTCAATGTGTAAAGCGTTTATGCATCGATATCCACAAAATTTGATAGTTCTGTGAAAATAAGTATTATTATACCTCAGTATGTGTTTTCTATATAAATTATTTATTTGATAATTTTACTATTTTTTCACATCTATCACAAACAGACGATTTGCCGGTCAATAGTTTTAATTACTATTGACTGGTGATGAAATATTTACTGGTCATTCAATAGGACGGTGAACTATTAACAGGTCATTAAATAGGATGATGAACTTTTCACATTGCTTCCTTTGATGTTCGATTTCGGTACAATAAAACACTTATTTACTGGCTATTCGAACAATAGCAAGTTTATGGTTTCTCTTGACACAACCTATTCTCCTCCACTTCGCCTCGGGAAATAGTTTTGCCTCCGGAAATCATAAATTTGCTATTGTCCTCAAAGCCAGTAAATAGGTGTACACTGTCAGTATCTATCTGAAATTAGCAAAAAAATTGTCCTATGCCTAACAATTTTTTAATAAAAATCTTGAATAATAATATGTTTTACTCAATTTCATCAGTAAGTCTTGTTTGAGTTCTCCAAAAAAATTTTGAAAACCACTATTTCTTAAGATAATAGTGGATAAAGTTTATATGTCACTGTGGATAACTCTTTATAATCCAAAAGGACAATCAAAAATTATATCTCTCAAAAACAAAGATTGACCAAATCATATCATATATTTTACGCATGTTTCCGTATATGGATTTCTAAATATATATCTGCACTGATGAGACATAAGTTGTCGAAATGCAGAAATTAAATTTACAGTAACTTAGGTATTTTGTTATTTATTAACACTGGGCCGATGTCTCTGCTGGTGGACTGTTACAGGCCGATCGGTGATTTGTTTTAAACAAAAGAAATGGAACTCTTCATTAAACGAAACAAAAAAGGTCTACTAAGATTGTTTTCCGTAGTTACAGATTCCAAAAAGTTGTTTCTAATTAGAAAATTTAATGATTTTTTTAAATCGTGTATTTCATTAAGGTTCAGAAATAATGTAAATGTTCGCCGTTTGATTGTAAAGTTTGTTATTAGTGTGTAAATTGTGGTATAAGTGGACTGAAGTTGGTAACTATCATTCTGGATGACTCAAATATACATCTCCAGGTTTTCTCCAAAATTTGCATACTGATTCATTTAGAATTGATCAATACGTGTGCAAAATTCCACACAATTTCCCAGAATAAACCCCAAAGATCGTGGATTCTACAATACTGGCTCTATTTTTAGAAATGAAATCGAATTTACCTATATACGTCATGATTACAATTCAAAGTCAGAGGCCTACTCAGGTAATCGTTATTTGATTTTTTTGTCTATAGTTTGTTTTAATGGATTAAATGGAACAGTAAACATTCGACTACCGTTCCAAATAAATATTTAGATACAGTAATCTCGAAACCTTCCCATTAATATCGTATAATTTTATCATAATGTGGTACATTGATCCCCGTGAGTGCCCCGTGAATAACATTTACCGCCAAATAATGACCACAATGGAAAATACCACCCTCACTTATACCTTGGTTACGGGATATCATTTTGGATCTTTGAAATATACATCTTTGAAATCAATTATTTCATATTTCCTCTTCAAGATTAATCCTTTTGCTATCATTTAATACAGAAATTGTGTCCGCCTCCGGTAATTTTTTGCCTTTTAATAATATTTTATTGTCGCCAGGTTAATATTAGTGTTGTCGCAGTGAAGACATTTGACATCAACTATAAACAATTGAACATACAAGAGCACACAAATTGTTAACTTTTATTTTGTTAATGTTTTTGTTTTACTAAATGCATCGTTCCTTTGTGATTTATATACCCGAACAAGCTTAATATCCAGCCGTTACTATGCACCATCAACAGACGGCGTGTTTCTAAAATATGGCTGATGAAGTAGACACCCACCTCATTAGCATGTTTAGAAGGGAGATAATTTCACACAATGACTTTTCGAACTGGTTTAGTCCCCGGGGGAATTCAACAACCCAGTAGCCAGTACTTCAGTGCTGGCACAAAAACCGATTTTATTTGGAAAATTTAAGAAAATTTTGTTTAAAAGTAAGGAGCATCTCCTTCTTGCATAGCTCTGTCCCTAGATGATTTTTGACTTTCCTATTTAGATTCTATTGGTAATATGTTCTCTATCAGATTTTTCACATGTTTCGTAATATGGTTTTTCAAATATTTTGAGGTCATTTGCATTGAAGAGACATAAGATGTCGAAATGCGCATATGTAGAAATTAAATTAACAGTAACCTCGGTAATTTGTTAGTTATCAAGCATAATTTGTTACAAGCAAAAAATATTTAGAAAAGCAGGAAAGATTACTTTCACTTACGAAGGGAAGACTTTTGTTCGGTTCAGATTAATAAGAATCAGAAACATTCCATTCTCAGAAAACTTTATTGAAAACAAAATATAAAATTTTTGAAATAATTTGTGCAGGTCTCGTGATAGTGCCTTTGATATGATAAAATCAAGAAAAAAAAAATCCAATTTTTAGACTTAATCTTGTAAATGGATAATTTTCTGATTTTAAATAAAATTGAAAATGGAAATTTTTAAGATTAAAAAAATCAGCCAGGGATTACGTGAAATCTTTGATTTTGTCAGGGATTACACGTTATCCCTAATTACACAGATTCCCTGTGACATATATAACTGTTAGTATTGGCGCGTGGCATCGATACAGGTCAGAAATGTCCTGTATAAAAATTTCAGGTTATTTTAAATGGCCAATTCGCGCTTTAGTGTAAAGAGTACATACATATGTTAAGCTGATAAAATAATCAAATTTTCTATGGAAATATGTACACAAAGCATAGCGTTTTAGTAAGCTATCAAGTGCAAAAAAAAAATACAGATATTGCATGCCAAGCAATGTGGATGAATCAAAATCAAACCAAATAAAAACTTAACATTGCCATGGGACTTCCTTTTTTGTGAATTTTGTGAAGAAGAAAAACGAGATTTTTTTTTCTTCAATTTTGAATACAGTGGGACAGGTGTTGTTTAATCATCAAGTAAGAATTTATACCGGTGTCATATGGTATTTTAAACCCCATAGAAAATTGACCCCGAGGTCAATTTTTACCCATGGAATATTGAACCCCTCATGGCAAAGTGACCTCCCTGTATGGTATTTTGAACCCCATAGAATATTGAACCCCTAGTGGTGTTTAAAAGTTAGTTTTGCAGAAATGACACATTTGATGTCAGACAAGTACATTAGAAGGGGGTTCAAAATTCCATGATTGTG
>MJUU01074150.1:57491-78914 GCA_002080025.1 Modiolus philippinarum
CCAAATAAAAACTTAACATTGCCATGGGACTTCCTTTTTTGTGAATTTTGTGAAGAAGAAAAACGAGAATTTTTTTTTCAATTTTGAATACAGTGGGACAGGTGTTGTTTAATCATCAAGTAAGAATTAATACCGGTGTCATATGGTATTTTGAACCCCATGGAAAATTAACCCCGAGGTCAATTTTTACCCATGGAATATTGAACCCCCTCATGGCAAAGTGAACCCCCCCGTATGGTATTTTGAACCCCATAGAATATGGAACCCCTAGTGGTGTTTAAAAGTTAGTTTTGTAGAAATGACACATTTGATGTCAGACAGATACTTTAGAAGGGGGTTCAAAATTCCATGATGGGGGGGGGGGGGNNGGGGGGTCAAAATACCATGGTTGACCAAACTTCACAATTTTCAGATGGGGGTTCAAAATTCCATGATGGTTGGTCAGAATACCATGGCAGTATATAGAATAAATGTCTGTAACATACATTTCCATGCTTTCAGAGGGGGGTCAAAATACCATGGTTGAGGAAACGTCATAATTTTCAGATGGAAGTACAAGGGTCATAATACAATGGAAGTGTCTTTAATGCACATTTATATGTTTTGACAGGGGGTTCAAAATTCTATTTTAGTATGGGGGTCAAAATACCATGGTTGACAAAAGACACTTTTCAGATGGGGTGCAAAATTCCATGATGGGGGTTCAAAATACCATGGTAAGAAATAGAATCAATGTGTTTAATTCACATTTAAATGTTTGAAAGGAGGTTTCAAAATTCCATGGTAGAGGGTCAAAATACCATGGCTATAACCAAACCACACAATTTTAAGATGGGGGTTTAGAATTTCATGATAAGGGGGTCAGAATACCATGGTAGGACTTAGAATTAATATCTGAACATACAGTTTACATGTTTTGAAAGGGGGGTTCAAAATTCCATGGTAGGGGTCAAAACACTATGGTTGACAAAACCTTACAATTCTCAGATGGGGGCGCAAAATTCCATGATGGGGGTCAGAATACCATGGCAGTATAGAATTAATGTCTTGAATGTACATTTACATGCCTTGAAAAAGGGGGTGTCAAAATACCATGGTAGGGGGTAAAAATACCATGGTTGACGAAAAGTCCCCATTTTCAGATGGGGGTGCAAAATTTCATAATGGGATTCAGAATAGCATGGCAAGATATAGAATGAATAAAAGAAAAAAAATAAATGCTAGTAGCAATTGTAAATGTTTCAGGGAAAGTTAAGTTACCATACCCCTCATTGTCAGGAGTGCAACATCTTGACTTTTTACATATGATATTCAAAAATACCTATCTCAATACATTTTTATAATGTTTCACTTTATTTTTCAGATGATGCAGTGTTAGAAACATGATTTTTCCAAAAAAGATTTCAGAATAAAAAAAATTTCAAGTCCACAGGACTATCTTTTTCATGTCACTAGTGCAACACTTTTTCAATCCAGTTAATTAACTTTTATATTTTTCAATAAGTACTACATTTTATATACCTTGTTGTTAATTTATCAATTATAAGCATTAAAGGTTATATTCAGACAAAAAAATATTGACAGCTTTTCATATATAAGATTTTTTAATATTTTAGCCCGAAGAAATGTTTTTCAGCTTTAAAAAATACTCAATCTTTTAAATCATTTTTTTTTTCATTCTGCTATTTACTTTTATGTCTGGAAGATGTCTTGTCCATTTGTGAAAGATTTTTATAATTTAAGTGTGAATACAAGTTGTAAAAATAAATTCTAGCTAATAGTATTAACCTAATAATGTGTTGCACTCTTGACACAATATAACAACTGCATTCATAATCATATGTTAGGGTTGGTTTCAGGTCTGATTTGGAGAGCTGAAGTTTTTTACAATGAATACTAGTATAATAAAAATTCAGAAGAAGTACTAGAGGTACAAAGATAGGACTGCTAAAGAAGAAAATGTATATAAATCAACAGTTAGAAGCAGAAAATTCAGGCAAAAGTAAAGGTCCTCAAAAAAGGGAAAACTGAAAAGCATATAAAAATAAGTTAAAACAATGAGAAAAGACTGCAACAAATTGTTGATATGAAAAAAGAAACAAAATGAATAGAAAAAAAAAGTGGGAAATGACTAAACTATGGCAATAGTAAGTGAAGAATATTTAAAAAAAAACATTAACTTCTTTTTGCCATAAGAAGTCGGTTTCCTACTTTTCCTTTTTAGCTCACCTGGCCTAAAAGGCCAAGTGAGCTTTTGCCATCACTTTGCGTCCGTCGTCCGTCCGTTACCGTCAACAATTTCAAAAATCTTCTCCTCTGAAACTGCTGGGCGAATTGTAACCAAATTTGGCCTGAATCATCACCAGGGTATGCAGTTTCAAAATTGTGTTCGATTAGCCCGAGGATCAAACAACATGGCTGCTGTTACTAAAAATAGAACATAGGGGTAAATTGCTGTATTTTGCAAATAACTCGAAAACCGTTACAGATATAAAAAATCTGACGAGAGTAAAAATAATTAGCATGGCAAGATCTACCTGCCCTGCAATTTTGAGGAAAATCTGAAAACCCGTCTTGGAGTTATTGCCCTTTTTCCGTAAAATTTTCAAAATATAATTTATTTTATTTTTTATTTGAAAAACTATAACAGATAGAGGTCAACTTTAAATTGCAAAAATGTTCAGCATATCAAGATCTACCCAGCCTGAAATTTTGAAGAAAACTCAAAACCCCTTGTAGGAGTTATTGCCCTTTTTTCACCGAATTTTTATAATTTTTGTATTTTTTGTCTTTTAGTTCCTAAACTATAGAAGATGAAGGTTAAGTGTAAGATGATGTAATGTTTGCCATGCTGTGGCGAATTCAAAACTGGTGTTTAAAATAGTTTGTTGACCTCCATTTTCAAAATGGCCGCCAAAAAAGGGCGGGAAAATTCAACATTGTCTGATTTCAATGAAATTTGGTTTCCAAATAGATATTGATGTTGCGACTTCAAAACCAGTGTTAAAAATTGTTCGTTGACCGCCATTTTCAAAATGGCCGCCAAAAAAGGCGGGAAAATTCAACATTGTCCGATTTCAATGAAATTTGGTTACAAAATAGGTATTGATGTGGCAACTTCAAAACTGATGTTAAAAATTGTTCGTTGACTGCCATTTTCAAAATGGCTGCCAAAAAAGGCGGGAAAATTCAACATTGTCCGATTTCAATGAAATTTGGTTTCCAAATAGGTATTGATGTGGCAACTGCAAAACTGATGTTAAAAATTGTTCTTTGACTGCCATTTTCAAAATGGCCACCAAAAAAGGCGGGAAAATTCAGCATTGTCTAATTTCAATGAAATTCGGTTTCCAAATAGATATTAATGTTGCGACTTTATGGTGTTAAAAATCGTCGTTGACCGCCATTTACAAAATGATTTCTAGACTTCAAAAATGGCGTCAAAAGTGGTCATTAGCAAGAATGTTTTTTGTCAAAAAAGCCCAACAAAGACATAGGGTAAAACATGATCAGACTTTAAATACAGTTCAAGATATTGGTTGTGTTTGAGCTACCAAAGTTGGAGAGACTGAAGTTCAACTGTATAACTTACAATGTTAGCTTGATTGTTGCAAATGAAAACCAGGTGAGCGATACAGGCTCCTGGGAGCCTCTGGTTTACATTCATTTTGTTTCTAATTTCCTAATTTCAGTAATTTTGTTGCTGTCTTTTCTACACTGTTCTAGCTTATAAATGTTTTATTTTTTTTTCAGTTGTTCCTTTTCATATGCTTGTGGTTTTTTAGGATCTATACTTTTTGTCTGAATTTTCTGCTTCTTATTGTTGATTTATGTACATTTTCTTTAGCAGTCCCATCTTTGTACTTCTAGTACTGTACTTCTTCTGAATGGTATATTAGTAACTTCCATTACTAACTTCAGTGTAAATACTTCAGCTCTTCCAAATCAGACCTGAAACAATCATACCAGTTGATTATGAATGCAGTTGTAATATTGTGTCAGGAGTGCAACACAATTATAGGTTAACAATATGGACGAGAATATAAATTAATATATATTGTTTTTAAAATTCTAATAACACATATCATTCACTAATGAAAAAGATATCTTTCAGACATAAAAGCATGAAGCAGAATAAAAAATAAATGGTAAAGATATCTAGCATTTCAGTAAAGATTTAAACATTTCTTTGGATCAAAACTTAGAAAAAAAATTATCAATGTAAAGCCATCAATATTTTTTCATGCTTGAACAAAACTTTCAAGGGCTGGATTTGATATATTAACAATAAGATGTATGAAAATGAAGTATTGAATGAAAACTATAGAAATGTATAAGTTGGGTTTAAAAACTGTTGCACTACTGACATTTTAATTATCATTTTTATGTGCCATGTCTCTGTTTTTTTTCCAGTAAATCTGAAGATTTTTTTTTACAAATAATATACAAGGTATCACAAAAGATTTAGCATTCCTAAAATCATCAAAACTGTTTGTAAAACATGCAAAACATGTCAAATATGTTTTGCCCCCTTTTTTTTTACTTTAACCAACATGGACCAAAAAATTTGACATTTACAAAGCAAAATTTGGTTTATTATAATTTTCTCTTAAAAATTTACTTTACTTCTGATATTCAATATATTTTCTTTTCTTTTCTTTTTTGATGTTTTTGGTTATTGTCAGGAGTGCAACAAAATGAGATAGAATAGGGGGTTTATAAAAAGTAGTGTTTTGTGTCTTCAAAACTCGTATTTATGGTATTTTTAGATGGAATTTAGTTGAATTTCATTTTTGGTCATCATTTCTTGTGAATACAGAAACTTTTTGGAGCTCACCAAAATAAATTAGGTGCAAAATGGCCAAAAAATTAGATATTTAGAGAAGAGAATGGGTTCAAAACATAATTACTGCATAAAATTATGGTATGTTGAGATATTAATTCTCTATACTGACATGGTTTTCTGACCCCCTGTCATGGAATATTGCACCCCCATCTGAAAATTTGACATTTCATCAACCATGGTATTTTGACCCCCTCTACCATGGGATTTTAAACCCCCTTTCAAAACATGTAAATCATATGTTGAGATATTAATTCTCTATCTTGGTATGGTATTCTGACCCCCTGTCATTGAAATTTGCATCCCCATCTGAAAATTGTGACATTTCACCAACCATGGTATTTTTACCCCTACCATGGGATTCCCCTCTTTCAAGACATGTAAATCACACGCTGAGATATTAATTCTTGATCCTGCCATGGTATTCTGACACCCGCCTTTTGTCATGGAATTTTGCACCCTCATCTGAAAATTGTGACATTTCATCAACCATGGTTTTTTGAACCCCCTTTCAAGACATGTATATCTTATCTTGAGATATTAATTCTCTATCCTACCATGGTATTCTGACCCCCTGTCATGGAAATTTGCACCCCCATCTGAAAATTGTGCCATTTCATCAACCAGGGTATTTTGACTCCCCTACCATGGGATTTGGAACCCCCTTTCAAAACATGTAACTTGTATGTTAAGATATTAATTATCTGTTCTTCCATAGTATTCTGACCCCCTATCATGGAATTTTGCACCCCATCTGAAAATTGTGACATTTTGTCAACCATGGTATTTTGACCACCCTACCATGGGATTTTGAACCACCCTTTCAAAACATGTAAATTGTATGTTTAGATATTAATTTCTCTATGCTGCTATGGTATTCTGACCCCTATCATGGAAATTTGCACCCCATCTGAAAATTGTGACACTGTGTCAACCATGGTATTTTGACCCCCCACCATTGGATTTTGAACCCCCTTTCAAAAGATGTAAATTGTATGTTAAAATATTAATTCTCTATGCTGCCATGGTATTCTGACTCCCTACCATGTTGATAACAAATATTTTTGTTAATTTCTGAAAATTATGACGTTTCTTCAACCATGGTATTTTGACCTGCCATGGGATTTTGAACTCCCTTTCAAAACATGAAAATTGTAGGTCTACATACTAATTTTCTATCCTGCCATGGTATTCTTACACTCTATCATAGAATTTTGCACCCCCATCTGAAAATAGTGGCATTTCGTAAGCCATGGTATTTTGACCCCCCTGCATGGGATTTTGAACCCCCTTTCAAAACATATAAATTGCATGTTAAGATAGTAATTTCTCTATGCTGCCATTGTATTCTGACCTCCTGCCATGGAATTTTGCGACCCCATCTGAAATTTGTAACATTTTGTCAACCATGGTATTTTGACCCCCCCTACCATGGGATTTTGAACCCCATTTTCAAACCATGTAAATTGTATGTTAAGATATTAATTCTCTATGCTGCCATGGTATTCTGACCCCCTACTATGGAAATTTGCGGCCACATCTGAAAATTGTGATATTTTGTCAACCATGGTATTTTTACCTCTCTACCATTGGATTTTGAACCCCCCTTTCAAAACATGCAACTTGTATGTTAAGATATTAATTCTCTGTCCTTCCATGGTATTCTGACTCCCCTATCATGGAATTTTGCACCCCCATCTAAAAATTGTGACATTTTGTCAACCATGGTATTTTGACCCCCCTACCATGGGATTTTGCACCCCCTTTTTGAGAATATGAAAAAAGGGGTTCGATTTTCCATGATGGGGTTCAAAATAAAATGGAATCAAATTGACCCCAGGGTCAATTTTCCATATGGAATTTTGAACCCGGGGTCAATTCTTTGGGGGTTCAAAATTGCATATAACACTGGTCCCAATTCGGCTATTAATATTTCCCAATAGTATTGTATTTGAAGAGTTGGAACCAGTTGGAGATGGAGTTGGAGTTAGAGTTTTTTCTTAGCGACAAAGAATGGAGCTGGTAAAACTGATATTTGCACGTGTTGTATGCCCGATTACCAGTGGCTACTCTTCTAATGAAAATGTTTAAAATTGTATGAAAAACCAGAAAGATTATACAAAAGCCACCAAAAGAAGTTGCCGACGGCTATCTCGGTTCATGGATTTCCTAATGTTTTAATTTTATTTGCACTGATGAGACATAAGTTGTCGAAATGCGCATATGCAGAACCTAAATTACCAGTAACCTCGGTATTTTGTTATTTGTATGTAAACATTGTGACATCATAACAAAAGACTCTTAAGATTTTTGATTGTTGAGATGATACTATATGTTATTCGGGAATCTTCACAGCTCAGGTCTCAGGGGGATATAAAACACAGACAGGGAATATGAACCCGTATCCCCTGTAAAGCCCGAATAACCATAATATTCTGCTAGAAGTGCTATAATGTTTCTTTTAAAGGCGTTTAAAAATTGTAATTTTGCTTCTAAGGGGATACGGTCTCATATTCCCTGTCAAGTAACCAATCTAATTGCAGGATTTGCCTGGATATTTCACTTCAGCAGAATATAGAGGGTTATTTTAATGATATACTTTAATTTGCATTGCACTTACAACAGACATCAAGTTGGCAAATAATTAATAAATTAGTTTGTCAGTATCTTTGGTATATTTTTTTTTTACAGATATACGAGTTCATTTGTAGATAAGGACTTATAACCAATTGTGTCTTGTTTTGTAGAAAATATCATAACTCTATTTAAGTCAGGGTATTTTATTATGTAAAATGCTTTCTTTGTATTTCATATTTATGAACTGGTTTTGGATTTTCCCCTTTTTAGATTTGATTTTTTTGCACTTTATACAGATGCAATTGCTTTATTATATTTATTTTCAGATTAAATACATACTACATTAGTTATATCTTTAATTTGATCTACATATGGCTAGTTATTATGCTATATACCTACTTTTGGAGATTTTCATACATTAATCTGGTTAGACAGATCTGTTTTTTCTGATTAGTTTGAGTTGTTCCCCTTTGTATATAATTTCCTGATTGTGATACTGATTCAATTTATATTTCAGTACAGTCCTTTTGTATTTTGTAAAGAACAATGAATATAATATTTTGTATATACATGTATTTTGCATTTATTTAGACATTTTGTTTGTTTATTATTGATATAGTATTTAGTACACGCATTTAATTAGTATTTGCATTATGGTTACATCAGGCCACGCATATCCTTCAGCCGATGAACTCAAAATAGTGCCTGTTTTATTTTCTAAAAAGAAACTTAACGAACTTTAAGGAAATTTGAAATATCTTCAAAGTAACCTAAAACGGTACTGGATCCAAAATTAGCCAGCATTATTATGAACTTACTTAAAACATCCGGCCATCTGCCGTCGGTAACACACGTCAACAGTAAGAAAGACATGTCTCTGACGATAAAAAAGATTTCACGTCTATCTGTGATTTCGAAGCCCACTAGACAACAATTTAGATGATCAATTTCAAGTTCTTTGCAACAGATAACACTTCCTTGGCCTAAATCCCTACAACCACCAAAGATAACCTTGTTTTCAGAAGAAAATGCCATAGAAGAATTAGCCTTTGACCTATGGATGTATAATATCTAACGCTTTCTACAACAAAAAAACCTATGCAGAAAATCAGATTACATACGCAATAAGGATACCACTGAGAGGAGAAGCAGGCAGAAGCAACATAAAAGTGGGGATTGTTGCTTCAGCAAGGTAAATTTTGGATAGACTAGACAGTATTTATAGCAATATAGTTCAGCACGAGGCTATATTAGCTGAATATCTGGTGCAAGCTAGAGGGAAAACGAAGATTTCACAAGCTTGAGTTGTCAACTTGAGTATATCATTGGTAAGGCATAAGATCTAGGAGGTATACGGGATGAAGATGGCGGCATGATGCTACATTCAATGCTTTTGACCGGTCTACGATGAGAGTTTAAAGATACTTCTGGCCATAAATATGAAAGTACTAAAGACTTTAACAGTTTATATGAAGCATTCTATCAATTGGAGAGGGACCACATGCCGTCTAGGTCTGATGCAGATAAAACTACCAGAATTAAGCAAGAAACTGCAATCTCCAAAGATAATAAACAATATCATAAGATTGTGGAAATGATTAGTCATTCAACAGAACAGGTACAGAAAGATTCACCTCAGGTACATTATTATCCAAAAAATACTAGATGCAGTCCATATAGAGCAGGGGAAATTTTCACCAACGGAATATTCAAAGGCCGACTATTCTCAAATAATTTCAATCACTAAGTCAATCAACAGCAATGCCATGAGCCTTCAGTACCACCCTTAAGGCAACAACTCCACAGATTCACGACACAACATCAATCCAAGTACACACCAATACAAAAAAAAAGAAAAATGTATTACAATGGTATAGAAGTGGCAAATTTGAGTATTTACTGTTGCGCTGTAGAAATATCCTCGACCATCGAAGGAATGCTTTAAACACTAGGAAACCTATGTGGAGGGACCAGCCCAACAGCCAAAGGTTTACACAGGAAATCAACATACGGCCTTGTCATAAAAACAATTCATACAAGCTTATTAAGAAAAGCTTTGGAAGCTATGATTAAACCAGAAAGAAATGAAGCAAAACATTACTAGACACTGGCTCTACAGTCTCCACATTATCAAACTGGTATTACAAATAGAGTATCAGACTTTGGGAATAGAAACAGCAGCCGGCACTCAACTACCATACACAGGATAATTAGAAGCTAAGATAACCATGCCAAAAGGCAAAACTACTCTGATATACAATATAATATTTCCTACTGATAGTCAGTACAGTCAACAAGTACCATTATTCCTTTGAACAAACATACCAGAAGCTCAGATAGTTGACTCAAAGCAAGCACATGGAGATAGATTTCTTCAAATGCACCACTTTTAACACTACACTATCTTATATATCTGACCATTACACTGCAGGAAAAACAACTTGTAAATCATTGTTACAGATTAGCATTGGTTAGATCTGCAAAACTTTACAGTATTTTAATAACTCTCAATTCAGAAATGATTGTTAAAGGATACTGTACAAAGGAATTATCGTTTAAACAGACATCTTGTATGCTACTATCTTCATCACTAGCTAGTCATCATATCCAAGACGTAGATGTTGAACCATCAGTACATCAGTGTGATTTCAACACAAGATTTTTTAGCTTTAAAGTCTACAATGTCGCCACAAGCACTATAAGTATACAATCAAGAGCGGAAGTTTTTGAGATGCAACCAGTCCCAATACAATAATTACCTCAGAACAAGAGCGATTACACCGTGGTAACAAAGTAAAGCCATTGTACAGAGTGACTTAACAGATGAGGAATTCCACAGATCTCATCAATTCTTAAAAGGATATCTTTTCGAAAGGAGATGATGTCAGATTTACCAACAGAGTAGAACACGGCATCGATTTCAATGACGGAATTGAAAGACATTTTAAACAGAGATATAGAAGAATACCTCCATCTCTGACGACGAATATAGAGTACATCTGAAACAAAAGCCTTGACAATGGGATTTTACGACCATCGCATTAAACATTCGCATCAAATGTCGTACTCTGTAGCAAGAAAGGTAACTCCAAGAGAATGTGCATGGACTGCCGTTAGCTCAACTTAATGTCACGCAAGGATTCTTACGCCCTCCCTAGGATAGTAGAATACTGGATTATTTGTCTGTCGGTAAAGTCCGAACATTACCAAGAAGGACTTAAAAAACATAAGGAAATATCGACTTATACTGTTGGCCGGTTTTGAGTTTTTGAGTATGACCGCTTACCTGTTTTACAAAGTCGGCAGTCACATATCAAAGACTCATTGAGGAAATTTAGGACAATTACATCCTTACAATATGTTGTATATTCCTTGACGATATCATTATATTACGAAAATCACTCGAAGAACATCTCCGAAGCATAGTATCAGAAGCAGAAATAGATGTGGATCTTAACGATAAAAAACAGAAATTGTTACATCATGGCCCAAATCAAAAACACCAGATGACATAAGAACATTTTTGGTATTTATGGGATACTACCGGCTTTTCATTCACAACTTCAGTAAAATAATTAAGCCTTTGACAGAACTTATGCCAACTCAAACAAAGAAGGGAAGAAGGGACAGAAGGCTAAGACCAAAAATAAAGAAAACTTAGGAAAAGGGACCAAAACAAGACCAATCTTTTGAAGATTTTAAAGAAGGATTAGTGACACAACTCATACTGGCAAATACAGATAGTAAGCAGCCGTAAGAACCTCGCATCGACGCAACTGCAGAAGCATTAGAAGCAGAATTTTATTAAGAACAGGGTGATAAGCTAATCCAACCGCAGTCTCTGCAAATTTGAATCCAAATATCAAACACACAATAATTTAGGCACTAAAATTGGCAGTTCCGTATAAATTCAAGGAGTATCCTTCCGGGTCAAAACTAACCATTCTGACAGATAACAAACTCTTATATAACTTAGGTATTTTTGTATTTATAAATCTTAACTACAGCAAAATCATGCCATAGTAAGTAGCCTTGTCTGCCTATGATTTTTAAATCCAGTACAGATCAGGCAAACTGATGCAGACGCCGCCTTAAGTAGACTTTCATCCAACAGAAGGACAGATACAAGATGTACTATGTATATGGAGTCTATTTAAGCCATTTGTAACAGGGAAACTTCCCTACCAGAAGGTTATGTTGAAAGCCTGGCTTAACTTCCGACTTAGTCATAGAGAACACAGACAATCGAGGAACCAAGATAGGAAATATAATTGATTGGAAAAGAGGTGTAAAACAGGATGCTATGATTCAACAAGTTGTGGAACATTCTAAACAGAAAGCCAAGATTTGAATATATTGGTCAAAAACTTTACATCAGACAGGTGAAACACCTAAAACAGAAAATAGCATACTGCACAGGGAATCATACTTTGATAGAAATATAATGGACAAACTAGTACTACCATCTGACCATATATCAACAGTGCTAGAAGCATTTCATGCAGACATGGGCAATCTAGGAGAGGATAGGACAACAATACTTACTAAGGACAGATATTATTAGCATGGGATGAATGGCGATATTGCCTGTTGGATAGAAAAATGTAGTCGCTGTATGAGGAATAAGACATCTGTCAACCAGAGAGCACCACTCATCCATAATATATGGAACTTGTATCACTTTACCATTTAAGCTTTGATTATTAAAAGAATGACTCAGTAACATGACAGGGATTCAACAGTTTCAAGGACCCAAGACAACCAACAAAAAGCTAATTGGGAACAGTATATAAGTCCTTCAATTCATGCATACAAATGCACAAGGCACGAATTCACAAATAAATCGCCACACTTTGTCACGTTTGGAAAAAATAAAAGACTTGCAATAGATGTCGCTTTCGATATGAATGGAGACAGCATTAAACCTTCAACATCCTGTGCTCAACATGTAACAGAAAGATTAACCAGCAGAAGATGCCGCTAAGGCTAGAAGGAAACATAAACAGACCAACGACAACAAAATCAGAGGATCTCAGGTTAAATCAGTTACAGAGTACTTGTCCGAATACTCACCTATGAAGGAATCCATAAAATTGCGGATAAATAGGAAGAAGTTTCAAAGTAGTATACCAACCAAACCTCGAAATCCGTGTTTACAAAGTAAGAAAGAGGATGGTAAATGCAAAACAAGAATACTGCACCGTAATTTACTTCTTCCCATTAAAGACAGAGAGAAATCACCAGATAATTCCATTAAACAACATCACTCACCACAAAGACAGGACAGAGCAGAAAAACAACAGGAATCACACTCTGCAACTGATTTAGAAAGATATAAATTTTATCATTGAACAGTATGAGTACATGGAAAGTGAACTAAACCTCACTATGACACCACTTGATCCACAGTCGGATGATCAACAGGCAGATAAAATAGATTAGGCTGAGCAACCAACATATCCGAATGGGGACGCCCATACTGTTCAGACAGAACATCAAAAAACTATTGAAGAGAGTGCCCCACCACCAGAAAGACACACCTGGGAGCAGATAATTCACTGTAATAATTAGAGACTTTCTATCAAGAAGAGCCTGTCATGAAATCAACTAGGACAAGAAGACCATCAGCATGACATACGTCATCTGTAGACCGATATTTCCAAATCTGCAACAAGTACCAAGTTTTAAGATAAAAGGGACGGACCTTTTAACCTGAGAGGGGGGTTATGTTGTTTTTTTCTTGACAGAAAATTTTTTTTCACGTGTATCAACAAAATATTTTTTTCCAAACTAACATTATTTTTGGGGGCAGAAAGCCTCCATCAGAAAATTTTTTTCATCATTTTGGCAGCCAAAATATTTTTTTTCACAAAAAACCAGCTCCAAAATATTTTTTTACAAAAAACCATAGCCCCCCCCCCCTTCAAGTTAAATGGTCGGTCCCTAAGATGTACTGATCAGTGTCAGTGAAGCGATTTATGGATATTTAAAAAAATCGAGGTAAATTGACTTCTTTATATAGTATACGTTTTTACTGTGAAATTACTGATCAATGCCAAGGAGGCTATTATTGAATTACAGACACTAAGTATTCAAAGCTAATCTTGGTCAACCGAACTTTTCGTATATCATACTTTACCATTACTAAAATGATCCGGGTCATAAAGGAGATTATTGAGAATTAAAGTATCAATAAATCGAACTATGGAGATTTGAACTAAATTATATATATAAATCAATCGTTTATAAGGATAAAAAAAAACAGCAATATTGATTGATTTATTGATACATGTTTATCTATAAATCGCACACTTTTTTAAATAACTATGTAACATTTGTAAATATCAATTATTCATTTCTTAAAATCAGTAAATCATTTTTGTTGTTTTTTGAATATCAATAAATAAAGATGTATTTATTAATATCTATAATTCATTTGTAGATATCAATAGATATGAAATAAATTCCACATCTGCTTTCCATAGAACTAAGCTATACAAAAACTCCGAACTTTACAACATTTAGCACAAAAAGTAATACTCTCAAAGTGTTTAGAACCATAAATGCATTTGCAATCAGGATCAAAATATGTCTGGTTCGTGGTAGATTAAAGATTAAAAGCTGAGAGAAACAGCGGCTACAATCAAATGAACATCTTTATTCCCAAAAATCTATCGGACACATGTTTCTTTAAATCATGCAAAGTGAGCAAGTCGTTGTGTTCATGCATACAAAAAAAATAAATGTATTTTCCACAAAAACGTAGAGGTCCATAAAATCCAATCAGGAGAATATTTTTTAAAATTTTTACTTCAACCCTTTTGAATACAATTTTGATCATTCTTGTCACGCATCAAAATGATTTTAAGTCGTTACCTACTTTTCATGATCTATTAATGTACAAATATTAAAATGTCACTGTTTGATTTAAAGCCTTGTTCGTTTTTTTTACAAATTTGTTTTATAAATCAATGTCAATATCAAATCACAGATGACTAATTTCTAAATAGTATAATAATCAAAAAGCATTGACAAAAGCAACATTAAATATTTCATTGAAAACAAGCGACAACTTCTAATGGAAAACGATTATTAAGCACATGTACTTCAAATTAACATCCCAGACATTGAATATTCTATTTATATATTTCAATTATCGTGAAGTATACCCCATGCAACGAAAAAAGCCAAATATGATTATATGCCCTATTTAAATAAATTATCGTCTGTGCCAGATTATATCTATATAACAAACTTTCATGAGTATCTGCATGGGAGTTCACCATTATTTTGCACCTCCATCGTAAAAATGAGCAATGAAAGGATATGGAGTGAATGAAACAAAATCTCTATAAATCCGTGGTAAAACCAAGCATTGGAACAACGCTTTTATTGTTGTTTTTCAACTTGAAATAACCATTAGGCCTCCAACAGCGAACTTTGCTCTTCCCCCATAGTGAGTTTAAGACTGCCTCTAACATCCATTTGAGTGGACTTCATGTCTAAATGTCGAACAATGCTTCATCCATGTTGTTTTTACCCATGGATGCAGGATCGTCGACGAACATAAAATTTCCTGGTAAAGTAATTCCCTTCGTATGAAGCTTTATTCAAAAATAAATACATCTTAAAACGATTACAAAACCATCAAGAAATCATGCCTTCCAAGAGAGATTTGGAAACATGCGTTTTAGCAAGCGTTTATGATACAACGTAATAATGTGGAGCGGTGGGTAAATATGAAATGTAAACAAATTAATAAAACGTGAAGATAGGCTACCAGGGGAAGGCAAACACCAAAAACAATCATATAATTTAATAATACACTTTTACATCCATAGCCAATTTAATAACTTTTGTCTTTTGAAAAATTCTTTCCTTTCATGTTCATAGGTTCGTTTCCGCCGACAATTCGCTTTATTCAGTGCTAATCCAGAATGTTATCGGTATTAATTCCTTTCATTCGGTGCTTTTCTGGTAAAATCGGTTTATTTTGTAACACGTCGGTACATCTACGGCGTATTTACTGAATGGCTCTGGTTATTGTGCCTTTTTATCCCGAAAGCCATGAAATGGCCAGAGAGATGTTAATATGACAAGAAAAAAATCACGTGATGCTTCAAGCCTATCAACAGTTCTAAAAGATGATCTTCGCGCTTCCGATAAAATATAGTGCGCAAGTTTCTTTCAAAATCGTATACATTGTGTATTTAAGTTATATTTCTTCATTTTCTTGAGTTGAATACGGTGTTGTTATATTAAATTGAAAACGATTTGCATGTTTATCAAATTACTCGTTTTTTTATATTGCGTCTCGGATCAACGAGATTGTTTACCTGTGACAAGTGTATTGCATATATTTATTAAATCGACATGCATACGAAATCACACAATCCGATTATTTTCATGTATTACGGAATAACTTAAAACATACAGAAGGTATGCAGCAGTTCTTTGGAAGACTTCGAAGTTTTGCCACATGTAGATTTTCAGGGCTTTCGAGTTTCAACGCTATCAAAGCTTTGATTTTATAATTGGTGATCAATGAACAAAAATATTTACCACTGTCCGTTTGTGCTATGCAGTATATGGAAGAGTGCTTTAAGGGTTTTCTTTATCTGTTATCATAGCAAAATAATCCATTTTGAAAACAAAAGCAAGAGACAAAACCATTGCTATGAATTTCCATCCAGTTTGGAGCCACTTAAGGGGGCAGACCTGGGGTATGGGGAGATAACCCTGTTTTCCCTTTTTAGTACTTAAATAAATAAAAAGAATCATTGCCATTGGTAAGATTGACATTTTGAAATTGTAATATTTTTTTCATACAGCAAATAAATAATCATTTTATCATGAAAACAAATACCCTACATCAAGTTAATTATAACAAGTAAATTAACTGTTCTTTTTACGCAATGATATATAAAAATAATGAAAATATGTAAAAGTGTGATTTCTTGCATGGGAGACATTCAGCAATTTTTTTTTTATTTTTACGCACTTATTTCAAAATTTAGAAGAAATGGAACGGTAGATTTTTCTAAAATTTTGATATATCTTACATATACTAGTTTTCTTTCTATTCTCAGTTTTTGGTGAAAATTAAACGACACAGTTTTTTAAAGAAGTGTTTAATGCTGATCAAAATAGAGTAAAATTTTCAGCATATGCTGTTCCAAACACCCCTGTTTTCCAGTTCAAACTATTAAAAGTTACTATCATTATTCATGCTTACTTTCGCACATGTTTATATTACAGCATTTTGCATTTGAAATAATTTTATATCAAATACAACTTGAATTAGAGCGAATTTTATACACCAAGTTCAAGTCCTGAATGGACCAAAGAATATACGGAAAAATGGTATCTTTGAAGACCACCAGACAGAAAACAGAAACAGAACAGAAAACGGGACGGTAAAAATTGTTGAAAATTGCTTAAATTCTACATGAACATGTATAGTTTTAATACTGAAAATATTGAAAAAATTAAACGAGTGGAAAATTTTAGACTAACCCCCTTAAATTTATCTAATTTCTTTAGATTTCATGCAACGGTCGATGAAAATAAAGTTGTTTCCATATACATCTATTTTTTCAGACAACAATCCTGTACAAGTTTTATCCAATTTTGAGGAATTCAATTTTCACATCTTTTTTCGTAACCATTGAAATGGTGGCTTTTGAAAACGTCTAAAAACTTCGGTCAAGTTTTAGTCCGTGTTATAAGGGGTTGTCATGCAACTCTTCGTGAAACAAAAGTTCATATCATTACTTGTTAGGGGTGCTCAATTATATAGCCTTAAATGCAATTAATTGTGTCATTAGCCGTTTTAACCATGAACAGCTGAAAGAGTTGGTGATATGAATGATATCATTATAAGCGCTTAACCTACAACACCTTATATTCCTTAGCAACTGTTATAATACAACATCACTAAATGAAAAACACACTCGATAAATATAGAATCTACAACTGCGTCGAGTGAGAAACGACATTTCTACACTTCAGATAGTAAAATTTTCAAAAATCGCGAGGCTTGCCGAGCGTTTAAAATATTTGAAAAATTAACTATCGAGAGTGTAGAAATATCGTTTCACACAAGATACGGTTGTGGATTTTATTTCTCTAATGATTTCAAGGTTATTTTGGACATGAAAATGATCCCCCTTTTCCGACAATCTGAAATAAATGTGTTCTTTGAGCATGACGCCATCAGGCATGGTCGCCTTTTTTCATGGCGTTACAATGGTAAAGTCGGAAAACGGCAAATATATTTGACGTCATAATAGAATTTCAGCCAATCACTTGCCGAGAACAACATTCTCTCTAGAGAGGAGAAACGATTTGTCCCACTGTTCAGGAAACATGAAAACAATTGGAGAAATAACAATCCCAACCGGTAATGATATTAACCCTTGGTTTGCAAAAAAAAAAAAAAAAAATCATAGCATAAATGCTGATACCAATGTATATGAAACTGAACATTTAGGAAAATGTTGGTTTGGTGAAGAAATATCAAAGGGTTTATATGTTGTGATTGTCTTTCTTTAGTTTTTTTTGTCGGGGAACACATGACAGCAGTTGAAGGAACACTTTGCCAGCTAAATGATTTTATGATTGTTCACGACCTACATCCATGAATCTAGCAATGAATTTAGCTCAACTGGAGCTAGTGGTCGTCTTGAACGTATTATGAGGTATGAAGTTGGCATCAATATTAACCAGACATTGATGATAAGGCAGGCGTAAGTACCGGAATTACGACTTAATGCATGGGGTTAGTCTCTCTTGCAGTGTGGAGTCTGTAAAAAGATTCCCAAAGAGAGAGAGAGAGAGAGAGAGAGAGAGAGAGAGAGAGAGAGAGAGAGAGAGAGAGATGTACGCTCTATATATGTACTTGTTCTTGAGATATTTCCACAAATGGATACACTGTCATATTTTTTGAAACTTTTGGCATTTTATTTTTTTTTAATATCAAATATTATCCTAACCACCTGTTTATAATGAGGTACAAGACCGCATTGGATCCCAAACAGTCTAAACAAAAACGCAGTAAACATAAATGGAATGATGAAATAAAATAAAGATAGCACAAAACAAAACATTATTCAAAGTTAAAAAAACAGCAAAAACTCATATTGATGAGAATATTTAAGAAGCCAGACGCACTATGTTCAGCCTAATGGGGGTTGGGCTGCATGGTAAAAATGGACTTAACAACGTCACTAGTCTACACATATTTCATACATATTTTACGAAACGATATGTAGTAAAGGAACACGAGACCATAACACGTTAACTCCAACTGCAATGAATTTCAATGAGCTCTATGGCCATTTCGGAAACTAATTCCCTATCAGCAGCACTAGGACCCAATGAACTACCTGTCCTTATTTCTGGACTAGAGATCCTATTACCGGACAAAAAAAACCAGATGGAACCCATTGAAGTATTGTCGATTCAAAATAACACAGCTGATGCTGCAGTATTTACCATTACGGGTAGCATCCCAATAATAGGCAGTGTACACAAATCTGCTCTTAACATGTACAACAGGATATGCTGCATGAAGTCATCAAGTGAGAGAGATAGCAATTAGACAACTATCCATAACAGAATTTACAACTTCTCAAAAATCAGAAATATATTGGCAATGTATGAAATACCATCCGCACATAATATCATATCAAATCAAACCAAACAACAACGCTTGAAATCGGTTGTAAAATCATGAATTGATAGTTTCTGGCATGAACATAACATAGCTAAATGTGCCCATTATAGATCTTTGAAGTTTCTAGGTACAAATAATTTATTTTGGAATAGACCACATCCAATCTTGGCAAGTGTTGGGACCTCCATCCAAGACATCAGTCGAATGCAGACAAAGCTAAAACTTGCAACTGGAACATACTACTTTTTCAAAGTAACAGAGCAGCATTTAATCAGAATATTGTTGATCCAACTTGTGTAATATGCTCTAAAAGTTCTGCAACTTTTCATTTTCTTTTAGACTGTACAGCGTTGTATAATATTCGCTTGCCATACCTTCTTGAATTAGAAAACTTTTTACATAGTAACTACTAATTGCATCAGATGTTATAATCTTTCAAATACAATTATAACCACTCAACTAATATAAGATCACAGATGCTTGCTTTGTGCTTGTGGTTGTAGATGCATGTGTAGAGAATCTTGCTATAAAGTAGAATACCTAACTCGACATTTATGTTTTGCACATCACGCTAAACGTAGTGACATGTTGAAATCAATATCTAATACAAAAAGGAAGGGACAGAAAATTTCATTAGTAGCCAACACTCATCGCTTACGATAGTGCCGTGCTTTAGATTTTAACATTAACTGTAATAAACTTTCCTGTATAAAGTTAACCCGATTATCATTTTTAATTACTTTCAATTCTAACGAGTGAACAATTTTTTTTTAATATTCGTTAATAACGAGGTGCTCCATTGAAGGAGGGAAGTCCAGCCATATAACAGAACAGAACAGAACATGGTGACTTCAAGAAAAAGAACAACAATAAAAGGGTTGTTCCATTGCTTGGTTTTACCCTGTACTGTAAAAGTGCTTTTGTTCATGGGTTCCAATTTTCGTGGATTTGGTGGTACGCTGCAACCACGGAAAATAAGTTCCAAACGAAATGCATATTTTCCCTAGAGTTTTAATGTATGGGACTTGAACCACGAATGTAAGAACTCATGAAATTGCGATATTTATGAAAACCACGAAAATTGATGTCAACGAATAAAGGTACTTCGATAGTATTTGTAGAGACTTCTTTCCATATGCATTTACTGCATATTCTTTCATTATTTTTGCATGGCCATGGTAATATCTAAAACAGTGAATCATCTTGTAGTCTAGTACTTCGGTGCTGGTCCGAAAACCGATTTTATTTGGAAACTTACAGTATCTAAATGAGAAAATCTTGGTTACAACTAAGGAGTATCTCTCTTATGTAAAGCTCTGTCATTAGCTGATTTTGGCTTTCAATTTATATCCTTTTGAAACAACGGCAGTAGAATGCCTAAGGAACAGGGGAAGTGATGATCACAAAAATCAAAGTCTAAAGACATTGCAAAAACGGCAAAAGAGATAAAACAAGAACGTGAGACAGCCACACTGCACGGAAATAAAAAGAAGACATCAAGAACTAAAGCACTCACTGTGTGAACTCCCATGAAAAACTGGGAGTGACATCAGGTGTTCCGGAAGGGTAAACATGTCGTGCACCGCTATAAGCGACACCCGTCATAATATCAACCAGTCAAACCAGGATTGAGTCAAAACCGGTTATATCAAATTCATGAAGACGTAAAATCTATCTGAAAATGTCCGTTTTCATTTGGGGCACAGACACGTCATATCTGTTAATGTTGTCATGATGACGGCCATGAAATTTCTGAAGGGATGAAAGTAATAAAGGCTGAACAATCCCGGACTTAGCAGCTTTTTTGGGACAGTGTTTTTGCTCTATTAAAAAATCACTGTATAAACTACATGCTCGACAGTAAAGAATCAACTGTGAAATATACACTCCAAAGGCTGGAGAGGTAGGTATATTGCTGCTAAGAAAGGGAAAGTTCACAATGGGGAACACGTTTGTCTAAAAGCTTAGATTTCAAACGTCCATTTTCGTCAATGTATATCAAAAGATCTAAGTACGAATTATAAGTAGATGTATCAGTAGTCTCTTTAATTTCAACCTCATTTAGATAGATCTGGAGTAAAACAACGGCAGTAGAATACCGAAGGAACAAAGCACAAGATTACACAAATCAAAGTCCAGAGACAAGGCAAAAGCAAGAACACCAAAAGACGGAAGACCAAAGACACCACACCAGAGTAAATATTCTTTGAAAAGTTAGATTATTAAGAGAAAGTGCATCGTCTATGTAGCGGAAGCTGAAAATAAAGGACTGGGCTATATGTTTTCCATTGTTTTGATTTCACTGCACTGAAGAGACACAAATTGT
>MJUU01074150.1:79318-102042 GCA_002080025.1 Modiolus philippinarum
TAAACCCCATATGCAGGTACTGTTGCAATGATGCTTCAAAGAAAAGCTAATTTGACAATTGGAAAAGTGTAGTCATCGTGTTTGGCAAACGTCTTAGTTTGTAATCTACCCCTGCTGTCAGTTTCTAGATGAAGGTCAAGGAATGAGGCAGATGTAAAGAGTATTAAGAAGAAAAATGTTTTGAGGAATTACAAAAAGTGTCATGAATAATTCTAATGTGGATTTTTACGATATATGAAGCGGGTGATTAATTTGGAGAAATAAATACAACGTTATAACTCTATAACTCTATGTGAATGAACATGCAACTACTGAATTCAACAATACATGGACAGCGTTTATATTGTGCGAATATATTGTGTTAAGGTGCTAAGGACTAGGAACATATTATAAAAAGACAAACACTTTCTAATTTATGCAATTAAGCACTCTAACTAAGATTTGACACAACGAGAATAAGTTTAGAACCACAAATGCGTCTGAACTCTAGATCAGACTTTTATGATTTTATGGTCAGTAGCATGGTAGTTTTGCGAAGTCATGCTCATAGGAAGGAAAATATCGAATAACAATAGCACCTGCTAAAATCAAATGAACAAATGTGTCCAACACATCTTCATTTCAATCATGCAAAGTGAACAAGTCTTTGTGTTCATGCATACATGCCTATTCAAGCATTCCACATTAACAAATTAGCTTTAATAATATGGTTAAACACACCATTATTATCGTTGCATTTCATGTGTGTAATATTAGATGTTGTTATAAAATCAGCATATTAAACGGGAATTATTTGATTTAAAATTGTTGTTTTAAACATTTTTAAAGTATATTTTTAAAATATTGTGCTTGATGTGAAACGTTTAATGTCAAAATGAAATGACAGACGACTATTACCTTAACTTTATGTAAACAAGAACCTTGACAAATTTCTTTGCATACGTTTGTATGGGTAATTTCTGTTATGAATTTGATAGCGACACCCATTGAAAACTATTATTGAAATACGATTCTTAAAATTAAGATTGACGTTTAGTGGTGTAAAAAGTTTCTTTCTATTGTCGTGAAGTGTACCCCATGCAACGAAATTAATTAAGCTTAGGTGCAATTATCCCCTGTACACAATATGCAACAAAGAATATTTGGATTATATCTCACACTGTCGTGGGTTCTGGAAATCGCTGAGTAAGACAAACTTCGCTAGATACGCTATGAAAATTCAAGAAATTAACAAGAAATTTTCTTTACACATAGTATGTAAGCCGGGTATGGAACAGATTTAAAAATTCACACAATACACTTGATTGTATGACACTTCGGTTCAAATATCATTACATCTGGAGAAATTAGGAAACATACAATGTAGTGTACATTAATGTTGCGATATCGCTTTTTTTAATATTTTTTTATACCAACCCTTTCCTTGTTGCTCCAACACAATGTGGTTCAAAATGTTTCTGCTAAGAAAAATGCCCTAAGATATAAACTTGCACATAAAAGTGTAACGTTTGGTATAGTTCTATATGCCAGCATTGAAAAGTTGATTCTTGATACTTGAATATATTCATGTCGACCACGTTCCGCAACTCGTTTATTCCTCCTACGTCGTAACACTTTTACTGGAAAATTTCTAGAAATGCTCATAAGAATGGTCATACCTTTTAAGTTAATTCAGAACACTTCTAAAAGCGGTCATACGATAGAGCAGTTGTAAAAATGTTCATACGAGATAACAGTTCTAAATGTGGTCAGCTGTAACGGTTCTATGATTTAATGGTAATGAACAGTGAGAACATAGGGGCTATCTATACAACTTTACCTGTGTATCCACTAAGTAATTCTCAAGAAGAGAAGTATCCCTGAAGGAGACGGGATACTCGTAATACCGAGTCTGTAGTAGTTTTTCATTTTTTTATAATAATAAAATACAAATCGTAAATAAAATTATCAAAAAATGTCAATAACTATCAAATTACTTTAACTGAAACAACGGCAGTAGAATACCGAAGGAACAAGGGAAGCGATGACCACAAAAATCGAAGTCCAAAGACATGGCAGAAACGGTAACAGATAAAAACAAAGACAAAACATTGAAGTATTGAAAACATTGTACAATAGGGATAGCTTTTGTTTTTTTTAATTTTCCAGCTTGGGGAATTTGTCTCGTCCTCGGGAAAAAAAGAAATACTGATTAAACAATGTAGGGATATGGAGTAAATACAAATAAAACAAAAGCTCTAGAAATACATGGTTAAATCAAGCAAAGGAAAATGTTGTTCATCTTGAAGTCATCATGAGGCCTTCAACAATTAGCTTTGCTCATACCTCATAGGAAGTTCGAAACTGCCCAAAGCTCCGGTTTGATCGGAATTCATTGCTAGATATCGAACAATGCTACGTCCATGTTTAACTGGCTATAGATGCGGGATTGTCAACAAGCATAAATGAAATTGGCAAAGTGTCTTACAATCACTCTCATCCGTTGCCCGACAAAACTACTAGTGTCCCGAGCTAGTGGACAATTACAAAATACAGAGAAACACTGGGCGCTCATCAAGTCGATTATAGGAACGCTTTGCATTATGAAATAGTGACACATGGAACTACTTACAGGTGACCAGAATAACATTCTGAAAATACAAAATATAAAATGCCAAAATTTGAAAATGAGACAGTGCAACCATATGATAAATCTTCTCAAGAACAAGCTCACCATAACTTAAATGTATAGAGAGCATACATCTCTCACATGGGGAATCTTTTTATGGAATCCACACTGAAGAAGAGACAATCTCTAGTCTTAAATTAACAATGAAGGGATATGGAGTAAATGCACATGAGACAGTCTCTAGAAAAACATGGTAAAACCAAGCAATGGAACAACGTTGTTCTTCATCTTGAAGTCACCATGAAACTTCAACAACGAGCTTTTGCCCATACCTCATAGTAAGTTGAACACAGCCCAAAGCACTGATTAAAGTTGGATTCATTGCTACTGGGCCTTCTGACCGATGAACGTTTTGGACAAATTAGCCCAATGGGCCTTCGGACTAGTGGGCGTTCGGACCATTGCTATGGCTCCAGTTTATTAATTGTTGCCCGAGTCTTTCAGAGAATCTTTACCACTGAATTACACTGGCAACATGTGGTCCGCGTTCTAATTCAAATATCTGTTGTTTTAATAGGTTAACTTGTAACCATTATACCAGAAAATAATTATATGGCACATGTATGGCATGCAATAGTAACAAAATGCGGTAAACTTAAAATAGGGGGTTTCATGCGAAATACCAGGTATACTACACGTAAGCTAGGGGTTTCCAATCGGTATACATAGTTTTTCGACGAAAACCCCTAGTTTCCGATCGGTATCGGAAATTTGAGTTTAAACCAAAAACGCTATTCATTGTTTTAGCCAATGAGAAACGAGAAAGAGAAATAGCTATTAGATAGTTAACGTCCATCCAATCAGAAACGGATAACGGTATTCAGAGTTTAATTAAACCAATCAAAATCGTTAAATCGTTATCGCTAATAATTCTCTCATTATTTATTCAACTTTCGTAATTTTTATTTACTTTAACTTGCTAATGTTAAGAATAATTTTATAAGCATTTCTAAATTGTAGCTTATTCTAAACCACGCCGAACATAAACATATAAAAAATTGGGGATCGCTTGTAATATTGATATAAACATTCGGATAGGTTTACCATATTTTTTATCAGATTCCCACAAATTGAATAAACCACACCAGAAGTCGGAAAAGAAATAAGCATTTTTATACAATCGCAAAAATGAGGTAATAAAATCGTTTCATAATGACGTCATCGCTGTTTTTGAACACTTGGTAGTCATACAATAACAATTTTAGTTGACCAATTCGTATGCAATTTTGAATCAGTGCGTAATGGCAACTCATTAAATGCTAAATACTATCTATTTATTGTAGCTAATGTCCTTTTTTAAAGTGGAATTAAGCTTTTTGTTTGCACATATTTGAATAAAGAATGATTAATATTTACCAGATTTTGCTAGGGTAAATTGCTTGGGACACAATGAAACAACGGTAGTAGAATACCAAAGGAAAAAAAATGAGTGGAATTTACAAAAATCAAAGTCTGAACATATTGACAAAACGAGGAAACAGAAAACAATGGCGTCAGACGAAGAAAACAATGACATTAGAAAGATACAAAGCACAGAAATAGAAATCGCAACATTCAAAACAAAGGCACTCACAATGTGAACTCCAATGAAACTGAGAGTGACATCAGGTACTCCGAAAGGGTAAGCATGTCTAGTAAATGAGTCAATCTAGGAAAATGTCCAAATCAGTAGTCAAATCCGGGAAGACGTGAATCTGGCTGAAAATATCCACTTTCATTTGGGATACTGATACGTCATATCTTTCAATGATCTTGTGGTGACGGCATAGAATTTCTTGAGGCCATCTGCAGGAAGTTTTACAGTATTTTGTTAGTTATCATGGTTCTTTTGACAAGTATTGGGATTGGCTGCATTAGTATCGTGATATTTCTCACAAGTATCGGGATATCCTTTTTTGAGCTAAGTATCGTGATACTTTAGAAAATATCCCGATATTTATGCAGTAAATGTTGGCCCCGAGGGTATTCACCAATCCAGAAGCCAGTATTTCGGTAGTTTCCCGAACACAGATTTTATTATGGAAACTTTCAATATCTAATTTTACGAAATTATGTTTAAAACTGAGGAGTATCTGCCTCTCGCATAGTTCTGTCCTTAGCTGATTTTGGCTTTACCATTTAGACTTATAATTAGAAATTAGTTCTCTATCAGATTTTACGCATATTTGGGTATATGGTATATTTTTAATTGTTCTGATTTGATGTACACCGAAGAGACATACGTTGTCGAAAGCGCATATGCAGAATCAAAATTAACAGTATATGCGGTCCTTGTTATTTAGCACTACTGGGTCGATGCCTGCTGATGGACTGTTAGTCCCCGAAGGTGTTCACCAACCCAGTATCCAGTAATTCGGTACTGGCCCGAAAACCCATTTTATTTGGAAACTTGCAATATCCAATTTTACGAAATTTTGTTTAAACTGAGGAGTATATTCTCCTTTCAACAAGTATCGGCTAGTTTTGACAAATATCCAGATACTTCCCGATACTTTGCAAAAATATCGGGATACCTTGCACAAATTTCGGGATATTTGTAAAAAATATTCCGATGCTTGTACGGAGTATCACATAAGTATCGGGATAATATACCAAGGAAAAGGATATTCTAAAACTAAAAACAGAACAAAACATTTTTTAAAAAGATGCACGTCAACAATTTTCCTCATCAAACGCATTTCTAACAGTAACATCTTCATATGCAGACAAAGTTAAAAAACATAAGTCATCGTCGCATGCGGACACCCAAACAATAAATAATTTGCCAAATAGCACTCAGATCCTAAAACCATTACCTGCAGAAACTATACCGAAAGCAAAAAAAAAACCATCACCCCAACTTATACAAACATCAAAATCAACACAGGCATCGCAATCTGTGTCCAAATCTCCCTCCAAAGTTCAAACATCTTCTTGAAACACAAATAAAAGACTGCTTCTAAAATTAGAACACAAATCTGCAGAATGTTCGTCATCTGCTGAAAATTTAAAACCACCAAGAAGTGCAAATAGCAACAGACGTAGACTCGAGAAGTCCAACTCGCCTATTAGCACTTCTAACAGATATGAAACCATGTGTTCAGACAAAAGCAATGGTGTACCTGAAAAAACCTGGTCCACACCCCAAACCGTATTAGAATACTGACATTTGGGGAACATCAGATGACAACATGGATGCATCAGAACAGGAAAACAACATAAAAAATGAGAGACCCCATAGGAGGTCTTCGTCTGAAAGTTGTTGAATGTCTCGTCATCCCAACTATCTCACAAATACGATTAAAATGAACATCATCCAATGGAATTGCCGAGGTTTTAAGATAAATTTTATTGAGATAACTTAATGAATTAATGCTTTTGATACTGTGGCATGTTGTCTTCAGGAAACTCATCTGAAGAAAACTTCATATCGATCGCTGATTCGATCAAAGTTAGATTATAGATGCTTTATTTACGGTTCCGTCCGTAAATCATAATTACTGTACATGTATTAATTTTCGCGGTTTCTTGAACTATGATATATTCACGGGTATCAATTTTCGCGGTTCTTAGGAACAATTGAGAACCTTCTGATTGTGTCTGAGATATTTGCTGGTACTAATTTTCGCGATGTTTTGTCAACCGCGAAAATAGCGAAAATTAGCACACCGCGAAAATTACTACTTTTACAGTATTAGATACCATTTATCACAGAGATTTGAGTCTTTCATTGGGTGCGTTCAGAACTTCTGTGGAGAGTCTCTATGTTGCAGCTAATGAACTCTCTTTGGAAGACAGACGTGTACATTCCAATCCTGTGCAGAACTGTGTTTCAAAACTCTTCACAAAGCTGACTATGAAAAGCACCCAAACGTCATAAACTCTTTTGGATCTCGTATCAAACCATACCTGGAATATTCTTATATAAATTTGGATGAAACAGCCTCCTCAATTGAGACTCCAAAAAACTTCCTTGGGTGACTCCAAAACCAACATTTAATTTCGAATTACGCAAATAAAATATAAAGTCTGATACGAATCCTCTGGTTATCCGGCAGGAATTTGCAAAAACTAGATCTGAACATCCCGAAAACTCGTAAATTTATACAGATTTCTCTAAGACTGCGACAGAGAGGCTTCTGCAGTAGTGTTTGGAGATCTTACAGCAACTCTATCGTACTCTAGTTCCATATTTACTGCAGAAGCTAACGATATTTGCTTATCACTTAAAATTGTAGCTTTATCACAAACAAATAAGTTCATGATTTGTTCTAATTCACTTTCATGCCTACTGGCAATTTAAAGTCGAGAAACAAAACGAAAATAGCTGAATTCTTCAAGTCACTTGTAGCATTAGGCAAAGAAGTCATTTATGTTTTGATCCCTAGTCATGTGTCGATCTATGGAAACACAGTTGCTGACCAGGAAGCCAAAGATGCAATAGATAACGGGATGGCGGATTGTCCAGTACCATGCACTGTCATGAAACATTAAATCGTAAAATATATTTTAAAGTTATGACAGGCCAAATAGGATCTGCAAAAAAAAAAAAAAAAAAAAAAAAAAAAAAAATAAAAAACTATAAATTGCATGGAATACAGTCAGACGTCAGCAAACAAGTTGGTTCATACGGTAAAAGATTTATAAGACACACCAGAACAACAAACAGTTTTATACTAAACAGTGATGACCGACCTTAATGTATTCCATGCAATAGTCCTTGTACAATCAAACACGTTTTAATTGAATATATAGATGTTGCCGATATCAGACGTGATTTTTAATCTTTTAGTTTCAAGATATTTTTAGTTACAAAACTGTAACCTAAACACATGACTTGTGCTTTAAATCTGCTTCCGAATTTGGAAGCAAGACACGGTTTCGGTATATAGTTTCGCATTACCATACTGTAATTTAAAAGTAATGAGACACTGGGCATGGGAAGGACATGGTATGCTCTTATAACTAAATTGCAAGGTATTTTTGTGATCGCAGTCAGAAGAAATGATGATTTTGTGAAACATTGATGTATAATATCATGGCCATATAACTTGGCTACTGTGCAGAAGTGCGAAACTAAATTGTAACTGCATGTTTTTTTTATTTGTCGACAACAAACATGGCACCCCCCAGTGACTGAATTTTCTGAGAAATGTAGATGGTAATCGATAGTACAAACACTGGTCGTTTGGACAATTGGGCACTGAAATTTACAAAATTGCAATGCACTAAGCCCTGCAAATTGGCATTTTTGTATAGAAAAATATTAAATTAATAGCTCAGATTGACTTGGTTTGCACTGATGAAGTGACAGTTTTAAAGTGTGATTACAGAGAACAAACATAAAAATTTAGAATATCACATTTATTTGCATTTCATTTGTGAAATGAATAAAATAAGTTTGTACATAGGCATGCATAAAGAACTTTGTCAGCATCCTTTACAGAACACAGAAATTATGCAAGGGAGATAATTTGAAAAAATAACTAAATATAGATATCACTACAGTAATAAAGGTTTAGCAATTTATCTTATTTCAACGGAGACCCCTAATTTTTATTTTTTTATATATAAACTATGTAATGATTTCAAAACACATGCAAAGTATGAACACAATCTTCAGATTTTTAAAGCTATCCTTTTATATAATCTTTTCCCGATCATTTCTTTGTAAATTCTTAGAGTTTTCAATTTCAGTTTTTGAGCTTAAAAGCACGGTGACCCCAACATTTTATTTTATATTTTTAACAATAGTACAATTATGTTTCTTCACAGAAAAATTCACAAATTTCTATAGAAGGAAAATAATACCATGCAGACACCTTAACTATAGAGTTTATTAATAGGATATGTTTAAAGTAAATATTACATACATGTACTTATTGTTCTGTATAATTTTTTTCGAAATAAAATGCCCATCCCCCAAATTACTGCGTCTTTTTACACCCTCAAAACTTCTGCATTGTTTTACACCTTCAAAATAATTGAAAATCAAAATAAATATCCAAATAAAACATTTTGGCTCCAAATTAACTGATTGAGCTTATGTATATAAAAAAAAATAATAAGATTACCCATTTGGGATATTGATATAACTCAAAACAGTTTAGCAGTACAAAAAGAAGTCAGATAAACATTAATTGGCCCATAAGAGCCAATAAGATAAGTACCATTGATTGAAATGATCAGAAAGGTTCTTATAGTGCATACCAAAGTAATAAATAATTTATCTTTTTGAAGGTAATTACAATATATTACACACAAAAACAATGTAGAATAATAAATCATAACATCTTGCATTACCATAATTTAGGTAAGAAGAAAATTTGACTAGTGAAAAAAAACAAAGTTCATTAATTAAAATTCTAGCTATTGTATTTGACTCTTTTTTCATAATTTTTACATGCTTGTCCTTATGATGTATCCGGTTTCTCTTCTCCAGGAATTCATGTGACTTAGTTCAATGTTTTCCCAGAACTGTTTATTTTGAAAGAATATATATATATGTTACAGTTCAAATTGGAATCCAGTAGGATCCGGAATCCTCCTAGTACAAATTGGAATTCCAATTTCTAATGGGACAAATTAGACTTCCGATTTGTACTGGATTTAATTCAGTACATATTGGAATTCCAATTTATACTGGGACAAATTAGAATTCATATATGTACTGGATTTCATCTAGTTTAAATTGGAATTCCAATTTCTCCTAGGAGAAATTGAGATATCATTATTTGTACTAGGGGGATTGTGAATCCTACTAAAGGGGTAGGGACTATAAGGGCCAAATTTGGCCCCACCTCAAATGTTCATAATTTTTTCAGGTAATTATATATACGATGTCCTTTTCACGTCTATGTAATTTTTTTAATATTTCTCACTTCACATTTCTCCAGCAAACACCGTTGAAAAGACAGACAAAAACGCGCAAAATTCGTGGTATTTATAGCATACATGATTTTATGTAACGCTTCTGAAGTATGTGCCCGTATATATGAGAGTTTTTGTGACCTAAGAAAGATTATACACAACAGGCGTAAATGTGGTATATGATACCAAAAAAAGATGTTTCATTGCTTGCTCTACTGAAATATCCTTATTAACGGTTGCTATGGAGACAAATGTTATACGGTGTTGTGTATATAACAATAAAATAATAATAATGAACTCAGGTTTTTCACCCTTAATAATTACAGCATGACACGCAAAATTTGAATTATTTATCAAATAAAATTTATTCATTCGAATGGGATTTTGTTTTCTGTCAAGACTGTAAATTACCATAACAACTAAGTTTTAACATTGTATCTGATATAAACCAAATATAATTTAATCCGACTAAATGCGATAAAAATAAATAAATAAATAAATAAAAATAAAATAAGAAGTTTACAAAGGAAAAGACACTAAAATTTTAACTTTTAGCAATGACTTTGTTTCATGTTAGATAATAAGGTGGGATGTATTGAATGTATTAGGGGCGCTACATTATTTTTATTACACCTTTTGAACATTTTGTCAAATTAATTATGAAAAATGCACAAATTATATTCCTTGCGGGAGTAAAAAGTTGTAACTGATTTAATGTGATAAAAAATATAAGATTTTATTTAATTTTACCATGTTTGCGCAATTTACATCACATATCTGTATAACTTTTATATATACCATTATAATGCAACATAAAGGGGAGATAATCAGTTCAATCAAAACGGCTTTGTTAAATAGCATTTAGATACCGGCAAAGTTGCTGATTTCTGGTTTCTTTGAGAAAAGTTCTTTTTCACTAAGCTTTGAAATAGCCTTTGTCTACACATTTTAAAAGCTAATCATTTTTAGAATTGATATACCTCAACTTTGTAAATTTGCTCTCGTGATTTAGCAGATAATTTTTATTCACAAATAAGGAGTCAGGAATTTGTGAGTCATATTCTCTAGAAGAGCCCGTTAATATACCTTTTAACATAAACGATCAATGCATAAAGTGATTTTTATTGATTCTGAAGTTTCATTAAAGATCCTCATTAGGGTTGGGTGGAAGAAGAAGCAGTAGTAAGTATACAGACCATTTCCTTTGTCCGATGTTGAAATTAATGTTTTGTTGAGGTATTTTGCATTTTCAGGAACAAACCTATATTTTGTCTTAATACTCTACACATGTTATGACATTCTGTGCTTAAAATTATATTTTTTTTATCAACGATTTGAGCTTGGTCAGTCTTATAAAACGAAAAAAAAACGGCATCAGATCCAGTATTTTTACTAAAGACAGGTAAAAAAATCGTCAGTCAGAAATTGAACAAAATAATTTTGTGTTTCGATCAACAAATCGTTCTAGGACCGACACATTTGTTATTTTTATGACTTGTATGTTTCGCAAATAAAAAGATTATTTCACGGTGATGTAACACGGTTGCAATATTTCCTTCTATAGACAGATTTTTTGCATACATGTTAGTCTTAATTTTTCGATGCTGGAATTTCTGCCAGACAAAGATTTTATTTTTACTCATTTTATCTGGAAAAAACATTTTTTGTAGTAAAAGCAAACAACCAAATAACTGAATAATAGAATAAGAGACCACTTGTTTATTGTGCCCACATCTCATGATTTTATTATGCCAAGTTTTCTTACAATTGCCTCGATGAGTGCCCTGTGGTTGTTTGAATGTTGTGATCGTCATCTCTCGTTTTTGTCGTGCAATGAATGACAGCGATTGTAAGAATACTTTGCCAGTTAAGTTTATGTTTGTTGACGATTCCACCTCCATGGGTTATTAGGTAAAAAAGGCATGGATGTAGCGTTGCTCGACAATAAGCAATGAATTCCACTCAAACCGGTGCTAGAGGCCGTCTTGAACTTGCTGTGAGGTATGAGTAAAGCTCATTGTTGAAGGCCTCATGGTGACTTCAAGATGAAGAACAACAATAAAAGCGTTGTTCCATTGCTTATTATTACCATGTACATTTTGTATTTGTAGAGACTTTGTCTCATTCGCATGTATATCAGTAATTTCCCTCGGAAAAATAAAATCAAATACTCAAGACCGCAGCTATATTGCGGATATAATGTAATATGTCATACATTTTTGACACTAAAAATACATTTTTTTTATAAATAAATATTTGTACCTAAAAAAAGTTACTGTAAGACAACTGCAGTATAATACCGAAGAACAAGGAATGCGGTTTTTACAAAAAACAACAGGTACTCCGGAACGGTCAACATTTCCTGCTCTTCTAGCGACAACCGTCACACTATATATCAACGAGTCAATCAAGGGTCAGGTCAAAGCCGGTCATGTCAGACCCGTGAAGATATAAAATCTAGCTGAAAATGAAGAAGTAATTCATTGGAGCTTGAATATATACTGATTTTACCACGGGTTGGCCCTTTTACCGAATATTTTACCCTGAACGCCAGCCAGCGGTAAAATAGCGACATAAAGGGCCAACCCGTGTTAAAATCAGTATATATTCAAGCTCCCAGGAATTATTTCGATTCTAAAAGGACAATAAGGTACATTTTTTGAAGCGAAGCACTCAAAGGTAAAGGAAAATAATCGCAGTTCTGCCAATTGAACATTCCCAAGAACTGAAAAGATGTAAAGAAATTTGATATTTTTTAAATCAAATATTTTTATGTGGGCTTAAAAGCTATTAACAATACAAAAAAGACAGTAAAAATATGTATAAGCACCTTTATTTTTATTTCCAATTGCATGTTCACGTATGCTGAATATTGGAACAGCCTTAAATGAATAGCGATTTTACCACGGGTTTAGACACAAAGCGTATTTGAGACATCACATTAGAATGCCCGTTTTAATTTGGTACAACGACACGTCATATTTAGTTACAAAAATTAAAATATGAAATTATTTCCATTTTAATTCGTTTTACAACAAAGGTTGACAAGATGAAGAACAAATTATAATAAAAGCGTTGCTCCATTGCTTGGTTTTGCCATGTATTTGCATTTACTCCATATCCTTTCATTAGTTACAATATCCGATTGTACTGCTAAATCTAAAATTGCAAGGACTTTATTTTTAAGATTAACCACTGCAGGTCGTGGATATGTTCACAACTGAGGCACGCACCGGTATATTGAAGTGATTTCACTAATATTAAAATAGCATATGGCCTTGACCAAATGTTAAGCAACTCGTCAATTAATCAGTAAATACAGCGACTACTAAAATGCAGTTTATGCACAAAATACCCGGCACTGAGGTTTCAGATATACAAAATAAATAAAGTTTTACTTATCTGACAGGGCGACTATGCGTAGGTGTATTTATTTTAAATACTTTATCAGATTTTTAATCAAATTTTCCAAAGACAGTTCTTTTATGAAGTCAATGAGACAGATCAAAATACGTATGATGCAATGTTAACGTCGTCCTGTAATGCAATATTTATGTGACAAACAAATTGACCGTCAATTCGCTACCTGCCTTGAACAGATTAGGCTCCCCGCTTTGCCGGAATTTTGTGGGCATTTTGAAAAAAAAAAAAAAAAACGAAGTCTTAAAGCATCTTATCAATAAAACAAAATTAAATCTGGCATACGTTCTTTTAAATGTATTTATAGATGGTTTGAAGAAAATAACGCGTCGTCAGTATACCATTGCGACCATCAAATCCAAATTTGATGTCCCGTATTCTCAAATCTCCGAAATAACACCAAAAAAAGTGAACGTTGAACTTTAACACCTGGGATACCTTTAAGTTTGAATTAAAAACCTTTGTTTTCTGTGTGTATTAGACGATGCTAAATTTTATAATCGGCCATTTTATTGAAATATTTGGCAGACATGCATCTTGATCATAACCATTGATATCTGTAAATATATAATGAGTTAGTGCCGCCCTCGATATTCAAAGGGAGCAGGGTTTAATAAAATAAGCGATACTCTTCTTTAAAACAGTTTATAATCAGGTATTTCATTGAAACATTTAACAGAGTTGTGCATTACCATGGATATCTATGAATAAATTTCATATACTGTTTATTGTAAAAAAAAAAAACGGCAGAAGACATACACAGATTTTGACGTCAACAAGGAGTGTATTTAAAAAATTCACCCCTCCACAGCATTCGATCAACACAAAAATTTGTTGAAATATTCTTTGGACAAACAAAAATGTACATTGTCTTCTTGATCGATGCGTGTGGAGGGGTCTAATTTTTCTATAGAATTTGCAAAACACGGCATATTTCTGCAATATCAACTGAAACACGCTGTGTTTGTGACGTCACGCGACGTCAATGTAACCATGGAGATAGGAAAATGTTTATGCAAAACGTTCTTTGCGCCTTGGTGCATTAGAAACATATACTATATAAACGATTATTGGAAGGAAAAAAAATCCTGAAATTTGGGCCAAAAAAGCTCTTATAGTCCCCTCTCTCCTTTCTAGTATGATCCAGAATAATACTTTTTTTTTGTTCAGGGGGATTCTGGATATTACTGACATTCAAAGCTGAAAAAAGGTTTTTGATTTTGTATAAGAAGTATATTTTTCACAATAGTTTAATTCATGAAAACTTAATATTAAAAAAAAAATTAATGATAATTGTATATAACTGTCCATTTGTTGCAACAATTGGTGGATTTCTGAGACATCTGGTAGATTATATTTTCGATTAACAATTCAATAAGAACATCGCATTGAATTGCTATAGCAGTTTCAAACTGTGGCTGTTAAACTGCCAACTCAGCGAACAATTTTTCAAAGTGTGAAATTCCATCATTAAATTTGCAGGATCAACCACATTTAAACCAGGGAAACAAAGACTTCTAAAATCAACAAAAATCAGTATCAGAATAGAAATTTTTAAGTATTTTTTTTTTTGGTAAGATACCACACTGTTTTCTTCCATATTTAAAGTCAGCTTATGAAATAACTAAATACCGAATAACTGTGAATTTGGTTTCTGCATGTGCGCATTTCGACAAGTAATGTCTCTTCAGTGCAGATAAAATCTAAAAGTTTGGAAGGTTATAGACTCAAAGATGTTTAAAAACTGATAGAGAACAAATAACCAAACGAGTGATCAGAAGTTTAAACTGTGTGTAAAGGTTTAAGAGCTCGAAGCAAAACATCTATATCTTTTTTTGTAATTAAACAATCAATCTTATTCTTTTGAAATTAATTTTTTAACTAAATGATCACCAGAAACAGTGGAAGGGACACATTACTGGTGTTTTACTTATCTATTACTGTTTCTATTGATTTAAGTTAGTACGATCCAGATTCCTACTAGTATAAATAACAAAATACCGAAGTTACTGTTAATTTATTTTCTGCATATGCGCATTTCGACAACTTATGTCTCATCAGTGCAGATAAAACCAAAACATTTGGAAGTCCATAACCCGAAAAACATGTAAAAGCTGATAGAGAACAAATAACCAAAAGGGTCTAAATAGAAAAGCCAAAATTCAGCTAAGGACAGAGCTATGCCTGAGGGAGATACTCCTTAGTTTTTAACAAAATTTTGTAAAATGTAGATATTACATATTTCAATAAAATTGGTTTCGGGTCAGCACCGAAGTACTGACCACTGGGTTGGTGAATTCCCTCGGGGACTAACAGTCCACCAGCAGAGGCATCGGCCCAGTGGTAATAAATAACAAAATACAGAAATTATTGTTAATTTATTTTCTGCATATGCGCATTTATAAATCAGGATATCTCAATTTCTCCTAGGAGAAATTGGAATTCCAATTTATACTGTATAAATCCAGTACAAATTGGAATTCTAATTTTTTCCCAGTAGAAACTGGAATTCCGATATGTACTGAATTAAATCCAGTACAAATCAGAATTCTAATTTGTCTCAGTAGAAATTAGAATTCCAATTTTTACTAGGAGGATTCTGGATCCTACTGGATTCCAATTTCTACTGTAACATCAGTGTGTAACATATATATATATATAATATGGGTAATCTCTTGTACTTTTCCAAATAAAAGGATCACCTTTAACCCAAAACTATCCTGCAATGGATGAACAATTTCTTCTTCAATTGATATATTGTTCATCTGCGTATCCGTCTATTATAAAGTACGTTTTTGGCATTACAACAAAAATATGACAAGTCTGTTCAATATCTCGCACAAATAATTAATCGGAAGGTAGATCGCCTTTGTTAAAATGGTACCGACCTTAGATTTAAAAAAAATCTTGTATTTATCGACTGGATATGACGAATCTAACTACCTTACCTATCTTTACATATGGGTATATTCAGAAAAATAATATACGCAAATAGTTAATGAGTACGTCGGTGCAGATAATAAATTTAAACATAAACTTTATGTCATGTGTATTTTAGTAGAATTTCAGCTGCAAGATATCACAAATATTTCGGTTTATGGATTTCTAATTGTTTTGATTTGATCTGCACTGAAGAGAAATAAGTTGTCGAAATGCGCATATGCAGAATCTAAATAACAGTAACTTACAACGGTAATGATAGCATTTTAGGAACATTTTGCAATCAGTGCATGAAGTGTTGATTTAAGAATTTAATTTTTAAACACTGAATTAATTTACTGATTCAAAGCATATATAAACGATTTCCATGATCAAGACTATTTTATTACCACTTTAGACTAGTCGAGACAGGTCAAGACTCTTTCAGTACTACACCAGACTGATCGAGACAAGGTCGAGACTCTTTCAGTGCTAAATCAGATTGGCCGTGACTCTTTCAGTACTATATCAGACTGGTCGAGACTTTTCAGTACTACTAGTATATCAGACTGGTCGAGACATGTCGAGACTTTTCAGAACAGGTTCGGTGTGGTCGGGACTCTTTCAGTACAGGTTTAGACTAGTCGATACAGGTCGAAACTTGTTCAGTAAATTTCAGACTGAATCAGTCTTTGGTCGAGACTACATAAGTAATGTTTAGACAACTTGAGACTTGTCGAGTACTTTTCAGTACAAAAAGTGCCCGTTTCAGACTTTTAGTGTTATGTAGTGTATATTTCACAGTTTCTGTACGCGAGAGCTAGCAACTATTTTTCGGACTTTTCATCTTCGTTACTGCCTTATCAGTCAGGGGTTCAAAGAGATCTGTCTCATAAAATCATTCAAAATGTTATCTATATATAACAGATGTGTCCCTTGTAGAAAAACATGAAGTATTGGTCCGAAGTGTTTTTTACTGAATTCTTAGATGAACATTTCTTTTCATTGCCTACGACATTTCAATAGCGATTGCTGTTGAGGTGCTACCGGACACTACCGCATATTAAAACGGAGGGGGGGGGGGGGCTGGTTGGCGTGCCACAAAACTGGTTTAACCCACCATTTCTTTTGAAATACCTGTACCAAGTCAGGACCGTTGTGGTTTACATTTTTTTCCGGTGGTTTTTGCGACTCTTGACCCTTCTGTTTGGCAATTATGTGATTCCGCAACATTAAATGAGGTAGAAAGGTATATGGATTGCTAGTCCTAATTTTTTGCCATTTTTGTCCGAAAAATATTTTTTTTTTCAAATAAAAAGCGGTTCCAAACCTGGAAGTCTTTCTGGATCCTACAATGAAATGCAAAGCGACTGTCAATGCATCCATGTGCAATTATTTGTAACCGCCCTTGTATTCCGTTCTTCAGAATAAAATTTTGAAGATGAGATTTTTACTTTCATTGCATTCTTAAAGGAATAGGGTGAAAATAAAATGGAGAAAACGTCAACTGATTCCCACAACAATACAAAACTTTAGCTGCTTTATAAAATATTTCATGTCCAAATTTCTTAACTTGCATAGGGACGCCTTCAAGTAATCGGAACAGTAACTTACATGTTGATTCATCAAATATGTATTTATATAATCCGTTTAGTCGTTCATCATTTTCTTTGGGGACACTTCTTTCAATACAAAAGGACATGTGACTAAAATGAAAATCTTAAGATGTTAAAACTTTGAATGTTTTAAATAGTGGAACAACGGAACTCAAAAAGGCCTCTATTTTAGGATTTTTATCAAACAACCTAACATCAGGCTATATTATACATCATTCAAAATTAAAGTCATTTTGTTTTCTATCTGTTCTCACCGTTCGTCAAATTTGGAAGAGGTCACGATTTTTTTAAATGGAGGTCATAAGTCAAACTTTGAAAATTCTGGTAAACTAATTTCAGTTACTTTTCAGTCATTAATTTCAACGTGGAGATGAAAAATTAACTTTAATGATTATACATTTCTACAGTAACAAATCTGTAAACCATTGATAACAATTTTGACCACCTTTCTACATTACATAACATAAAGCTATTCACAAGGTGTGAATTTATTAACGAGGTTCAAAACCCCGACTTCCCCTCTGCAAAAATAGTTTTTGAAATGACCCTGACCTCTGAGATTTACATCTCAACTATATAGTATATAGATGTTTTAAGTCAAATGAAACCAAAACTTAGTCATCACTACAGAAATTTTACGGTCGACATCACGATCTTGTGGATCGCTATGGGATATCTGTTTCCCAGATGACAACAGATCTTTCCCTCTACAACTAAAGTTTTTTTTCCTCTATCAGATTTGACTTTACTACCGGAGTTGACATGTTCAACACAGCAGGTTGGTTGGCGTGCCACAAAACTGTTTTAACCCGCCATTTCTTTAGATATACCTGTACCAAGTCAGGACCGTTGTGGTTTACATTTTTTCCGATGGTTTTTGCGACTCTTGACACTTCTGTTTGGTAATTATGTGATTCCCAACATTAAATGAGGTAGAAAGGTATATTGATTGCTAACCATAGCTTGAAATTCATAAAAGATATAATGATATTTTTCATCCTTACATTATGAAATGTAGATTATTTATTGATGCGATTGTAATATGTAAATAGGTGAAGTGTGTTTCTTTCAGAGTGGATTGCCAATTAAAGTCTAAATTATGTTGCAAAAATCCAACTTGCAATAAGGGTGTTTCAGAAAAAAGTGTCCTAATTTTTTGCCATTTTTGTCAATTTCTGCATTCAAATTCTGTAGATTTTTTTTCATATAAAAAGCGTTCCAAACCTGGAAGTCTCTCTGGATCCACCAATGAAATGCAAAGCGATTGTCAATGCATCCATGTGCAATTATTTGTAACCGCCCTTGTATTCCATTCTTCAGAATAAAATTTTGAAGATGAGACTTTTACTTTCATTGCTTTCTTAAAGGAATGGGGTGATTATAAAATGAAGAAAATGTCAACTGATTCCCACAACAATACAAAACTTTAGCTGTTTTATAAAATATTTCATGTCCAAATTTCTTAACTTGCATAAATAATCGGAAATATGTATGTATATTCCGTGTAGTCGTTTATCATTTTCTTTGGGGGCATTTCTAACAGCTTTTCAATACAAAAGGACTCGTGACTAAAATGAAAATCTTAAGATGTTAAAACTTTGAATGTTTTAAATAGTGGAGCAACGAAACTCAAAGAGGCGTCTACTTTAGGATTTTTATCAAACAATCTAACATCAGGCTATATTATACATCATTCAAAATTAAAGTGATTTTGTTCTCTATCCGTTTTCACCGTTCGTCAAATTAGGAAATGGTCACGATTTTTTTAAATGGAGGTCATAAGTCAAACTTAAAAATTCTGGTAAACTAATTTCAGTTACTTTTCAGTCATTAATTTCAACGTGAAATTAAAAAATTAACTTTAATAAATATATATTTGTACAGTAACATATATATATAAACCATTGATAACAATTTTGACCACCTTTCTAAATTACATAACATAAAGCTATTCACAAGGTGTGAATTTATTAACGAGGTTTAAAAACCCGACTTCCCCTCTGCAAAAATAGTTTTTGAAATGACCTTGACCTCTGAGATTTACATCTCAATTATATAGTATATAGATGTTTTAAGTCAAATGAAACCAAAACTTTAAGTCATCACTACAGAAGTTTTACGGTCGAAATCACGATCTTGTGGATCGCTATGGGATATCTGTTTCCCAGATGACAACAGATCTTTCCCTCTACAACTAAAGTTTGTTTTTCCTCTATCGGAGTTGACTTTACTACCGGAGTTGACATGTTCAACGCAGCGGGTTTCTAATAAGAAGCAGGAGAAGCTTACTCTACCGGTACACCTGATCTCACCCATGGTTTCCATTGGGTCCGTGTTGTTCATCTGTATGTGTGTCTTCATTTTTCTTTTTTGTCCCGTACTCAAGTGGTGTCCATATTTCTTAGTGTGTCCAATGTTGCCATTGTCCATGGATCGTTCGTTCTTTTGATTGACGGTTCTGTTCTTACTTACTTTATTGGTAATACATCTGATAATTACGAAGATAATTGACCCTTAACTTGACTCAAAATCAAGAAGTGGCATACATTAAAGTAGTCCCTTGTCAGTAAGGTGGAATAAAATATACCCAAATTCACAGTAACCTCGGTATTTTGCTATTTTATATCGTCGGAAGCCTACTAACAATGACAAGGGCACAGGCTAGATCACAGGAAGTTAGTGTAAAAAGTTGGTTGATTTATATATTTTTGGGTGATTTTTAGTACTTTTTGTAGTTTTTTAATTTTGCTTATTTTCATATTTTTCTTTAACATTTTGTTTTCATATGAACATCAAAAATAATTATAAAGTTTTAAAACTTTATAAATTTCTTTAGTGTTTTAAGTTTTTTTTTGTGGGGAGGGGTGTTTTCACTTTGATTTTTTTCGGAGAAAAAGTAGCATGTACATATTCGAACGCATTGGACAAATCTGGTTGCATTAGAAATACACTTCATAGACGATTACTCTTACTGTATATAATATATGAGTTTTCCCAAATCATTACGATTCATCGTCATCGTCATTCATGTTGACATAAGATTTTTACCTTGTTTTTTTTCAAATTATAGTACCATGATAAGGATAAAGTTCTGTGCGACTGAAATTCTGTTTTTAACACGGACATGTATTGCTAGATAGGCCATGTACCATGTATTAATGATCTAAAATTTAAGGAATATCTACACCAGATCTGTACCAATGAACCTGACATTAAAGAGACTACTGATACGCCCACTTCAGCTTCGTTACTGATTAGATATTTTTGGTACATTGACGAATGTGTACGTTTGCTATATAACATCTATTTGAAATACTCGATGATTTTAACCTTCAAATTATGAATTTACCTTTTCTACCCAGCATTTTACCTTCATCTCCAGTGCATTGCAACCCATGGCGTGTACATTTCACTGTTCGTTATTGTCGAGCTGTGGTTGGTTTTCAATATTTTTCGATTCAAATGCTACTGATGAGAGGTTACCCCTTGAAACGCGTGTACAGCATAACAAAATTCACTGTTTTCCTGCAAGTTGGGTACTTGTTTTTATTTTGAAACCACTCATCGATGCAACTGCTGTTGAAACAGGGGTCCCAAGTTCTTACCCCTTAAAATACTGAGGCTTTATTCCGTGTATTGCACTAGGTGGATGTCCTTGGTAATGGATTTAGCCTTCTTTTTCGATTTTTTTTGTGGTAATGAGTACTTCCATCATCTATGGTAACTCATTTCAGTCACTTTTCAGTCATTGATGTGAACGTGAAGTTGAAAAATTAACTTTATTATTTTTATATGTCTACAAAAATATATCTTCAAACCATTGATAACAATTTTGACCATTTTCTATATAAAACTATTCACAAGGTGTGAATTTAAAAGCGGGATTAAAAAACCGTACTTACTCTCTGCAAAAATAGTTTTTGCAATGACCCTGACCTTTTGCCGTTGAGATTTACATTAAATCAACTACATATTATGTAGACGTTTTTAGTCAAATGAAACCAAGACTTTATTGATCATACATCTAATAACTACATTGTACGCCCATAATTGACCCTTAAATTGACTCAAAATCTCTGAATGTCCTAGTAGCATACATTAAAGTAGTCTCTTGTTGGTAAGGTGGAATGAATTATATCGCCGGAAGCCTACCAACCATGACAAGGTTATAGACAAGATCGCAGGAAGTTTTGTTAATTTAAAAAATGATTAATTTATATATTTTGGGTGATTTTTAGTACTTTTTGTATTTTTTTGGATTTTGTGTTCAATTATGAACTTTCATTTTCTAAGCGGCAAAATACCTTCATCTCCAGCGCATTGAAATCCATGGCGTGTACATTTCACAGCTGATTCGTTACTGTCGAGCATGTGGTTGGTTTTCTATATTTTTCTATTCAAATACTGCTGATGGGATGTTACCCCTTAAAAACACTTTGCAGTCATTAATTTCAAATTAACTTCAATAGTATTTCTATCTGTGTTTTGGATTATGGTTTTCTATATTATTCGGTTCAAGTGCTGCTGATGAAGGGAATCTTGAAACACGTGCACAGCATAACGAAATTCCCTGTATTTGGGAACTTGGGTATTTTTGTATTTATACAGTAAATTGTTGAAAAGACCAAAAACACTGTACCAAATACATCTGAGTCAGGCATGTGGTAGAGATGTATGCTCTTTATTTTTCTTAGATATGGTGTACTTGTACATGAGAAAATATCTCATGTGTACACCTTGTTCAATTACTATTATCTAAATATATGTAAATTCTAAAACCGAAGGATTAACTCCCTCCATCGTTGTTTTGTCTTTAGCTATATTTGATATTACTGATTATTCGGATTTCATTTGGTTTTATGCATTTTAAACACTTTTTGAAATTATGGATCTCCTTTGTTTGGATTCTAGTGCTGCTGATGAGAATAAATTTCCGAAATGGCCATACAGCTCATTAAAATCATTGCTTTTGGAGTTATCATATGTGTTATGGTCTCATGTTCATTTACTCCATATCCTTTCGTAAAATATGTGTTCAACTTTGATTGTTTCAATCCTCCAGAAATTCTATGACCGTCACCATGACATCACTGAAAGATTTTACGTGTCGGTGTCCTATATGAAAACGGAATTTTCAGCTAGATTACACGTCTACATGCCAAGCAAAAGAAAAAATCATTTAAAAATACATTTCATTAAAGTGTGTCTATGTCTATGAATTGGGGAAAACATTTAAATTTCATTTTTTTTTT